>JARUHE010325051.1:0-11200 GCA_031471125.1 Archaeomysis grebnitzkii | reverse complement strand
TATATATACTGCATATACATACATCTTTGATTGATCTGATTCACACGAGGATTATAGGTACAATGTTTCCGTTAGACACGGCTTGACACAGATACAAAAACGCGCATCTGTGTCTAGCTTAGCTTAATTAAGCTTAAGTAGACACAACCACCGTCTAAACTATACAATTTTGTCACAGCATAAACATAATGTAAGAAATAACGTCATTTGTATTTCTTTGTATAAACATTTGTTACATTTACACAACAAATAAATGATTTAAATTTAACTGAGGCCTCCAAACATTTTCTAATTTCCTGTTAAAATGCAAAGCAACCGCAATCTTAAGATTTATCTTTCTCTCACATAATTTACTGTCTTATAAAAGAAATAGAAAGAAAAATGTTTTTATATTTCATGTCCATATTATATATAAATGTGTATATTTATGTAAAAACATGTAAGTAAATATATTTATATTTAGGCTATATACAAACATATACATATATTTATATATAAACGTATATAAATGATTAGAATTTTATGCAGTTATGTAATAACTGCATAAAATTACGATTGGTTGTTAATATCACAATTTCATTATATATTAATAAAATTAAATAAATTTACAACTATTTGATTAAATGAAATAAAATATATAAAAATAATAAAAAAATCGTATATGGTTATAAGGGTTTACTTATTGCGTAAGATTAAATTAAAAAGGCTTCCATCATTTGATGATGTGAGCAAATTTTGTTTATTTTTCCATGCATTTAACCTTTTTTTATTTATTACTCTGCCAGCTGCGCAGATTCTGTCCTCCACTGGCAGGGCCTTAAATTTAAATTATTTTATTCAGGGTTTCATGAAAAGAAATCTGTTCCACATTTGACCACTTTTTGTTGGATTTTTAGACATCTATCGTACCCCAGATGGAGACTGAGAGGTTGTCATTCTCTTTTCAATATGTTTTGAATCTGTATATTTGATCATCTTCGGGTGAGTCGTTGCAGTGATACCCACTTGTATGATTTGTACCTGTTTTGTGCCTGTTTTATTACCTTGTTCTGGGTGAGTATGTCCGGTCAGTCAGTTTTCCCTATTGTCGATGAACTGTCCAAGCTGAAAGGGTTTGTCATAATATATGCTGAACGGACAAATTAGTCTGGTTTGTGTTTTCCAGTAAGAATCCTTGTTCCAGCGACACTCGGCATTGGGACAGGATATCTCGTCAAAATCTGTATTTGGGATTAGTTTGCGCTATAAGAGCTTGATCTGGTGTTGTTATAATAATTCTTTCACCATCCCACTTCAGTAGCCCATCCATCATCTATCTGAACGATCCACTTTTATCCATTTTTCCTTGAAGCTTTCAGCTCTTTTTTTTCTGTTTTCTCCAGTTGTGTTCCAATTTATTAACTACTTCCGCGCAGTACTTTATTCTCAAAGATTTTGAATGTTTGGTGACACTGTTTCCTGTTCATCATTTTCTATTTCATATTGGAGTATAGAATTTGTTTCCATTGTTGTTATTGATGTATCTTGTTTTTTGGATCAGTTCATGTTGTACTATGGTTTTTATGTAGTTTGTTGTTGATGTTGTGAGGTATTTATATAAACCAACTAATATTGCACGGTGAGAATTATTGATATTGATTTCTCCCATACTCTACATTACAAGTATGCGATAACGTATGCAATTGCATACGCATACGTAATTTTGGCTCGAAGCATGCGCATACGCATACGACCGTAACCATTGTGTAAGATTTATTTAAAAATGTTTGCAAAAAGATGATGTAAAAAATTATTGTTTATTTTGCTTGATTTTGTTTGTCTTCATTTCAGGATTTGTAAAAAACCTTTTAAAGTTTCAACAAACAGCAAAAAATTGTTTATTTTGCAAAAAAAAAACACAGAAATTTATTCACATTGCTTCAAAAACGGAAAAATTGTTTACGTTGCTAAAAAAACATAAAATTGGTTTTGTTACAAAAAAGAAAAATTGTTTATGTTGCTAAAAAATCAAAAAATGGTTTATGTTGAAAAAAAAAGAAAATTGGTTACGTTACAAAAAAGAAAAATTGTTTTATGTCACAACAAACAAAATAAAAATTGTTTACGTTACAAACAGACAAGTTTTACAATACAAAAAAGTAAAAAAAATATTAGAGTTGAAAATTATCTAGATTTTGAATATAAACAATTTTTCTTATTTTTATTGACCAATCATTTAAGCTTCAACATTTTCTTTTAAGATTGTCATGATTCAGAGCACCAACATGACAATATTTGTATCGACAATAGCACAAGTGAGGCAACCCACGTTCAAACAACATAGAGCTTACCTCACTTGTGCTATTGTCGATCAATTTTAATTCTGTAATTTGGCTGCCTCAACCACGCATCCGCCGTTTCTCGAGTTGGTGTCATTTTATTTATTTGAATTTATTTTTTATTTATTTATTTTATTTTATTTTATTTATTTATTTATTTGAATTTATTTATTCGAATTTATTTTTTACAACGCAATGGAAGAACATTTTTTTTTATGAAAAATCCTTCAAATGCTCGAAAAATGTTACGTAATTGGATAGATTTGTTGGACATACAACTTTAAACCAACATTTAAAAAAATATTTAACACAAAAACTTTTGTTGTCGGTTATTGTGGATACCTATTCTGGTTGAAAAGACATATAATTAAGTGAGCCAGATTGTTTTTTTTTCGAAAAGTTGCCCACAAAAAGCTTAAGCACATAAAAATTACAGCGAATGATTTTTATCTAAGAATAAAGTGTGAAAATCTAATATAAATGTTTAATAATCGAGGGTCTCTTTTCACTGAAAAATACATAAAAAAGTAGGATAAAAGTGAGATAAAACATCGCCCCACCAGAAACAAATGGACCAAATTTTATGAAATTTAATTTTTATTATTAGTGAAAACTAAATTCAGGCGCCCCTTAACACTAACACCTTAACCGTTTCTTACATTAGTCTAAAGTCTTACCACATCACCGGTGTTACAAAAAACGGTTAAAGAGTTAATACCTATTTGCTAGATAAGCGAGTGAGTAAAAAAATCAACGTGGTTCACATGGTTATATGTAAACATTAATTAATTTTAAAACAATAAGTTTATTTAAGTAGTTTTAAATACAAGTAAGACAAAATTACCAATTAAAAATCTTGCCATAATTTACGAATAACTATGAATAAAAAAATGATTAAACATAAGTAATAAATAGATCGGCAATAGCACAAGTAAGACAACCCACATTAAAAACACATAAAGCTTACCTCACTTGTGCTATTGTCGCTCCAAAAAATAAATGATTATATACTATTGGAAATTGATAATTTACGATTATTGTAATTCAACCTTTAGTGAAGGTCTTTTAATCGTATAAAATGGAAAGGATTTCACTTTGTCTGAATACTGGTAAAACATATTTTTATAAAAGTTTTTATAAAATGTTTTTATAAAAGTTTTTATAAAAGTTTTTATAAAATATTTTTATAAAATGTTTTTATAAAAGGTTTTATAAAGTGTTTTTTATAAAACTTTTTTATAAAATGTTTTTATAAAAGTTTTTATAAAATGTTTTTTTTAAATGTTTTTGTGAAGTGTTTTTATAAAATGTTTTTATAAAATATTTTTATAAAATGTTTTTATAAAAGTTTTTATGAAGTGTTTTTATAAAATGTTTTTATAAAAGTTTTTATAAAGTGTTTTTATAAAATGTTTTTATAAACGTTTTTATAAAGTCTTTTTATAAAATGTTTTTATAAAAGTTTTTATAAAAGTTTTTATAAAATGTTTTTTTTAAATGTTTTTATAAAATGTTTTTATAAAAGTTTTTATAAAGTGTTTTTTTATAAAACTTTTTTATAAAATGTTTTTATGAAATGTTTTTATGAAATGTTTTTATAAAGTCTTTTTATAAAATGTTTTTACAAAATGTTTTTACAAAAGTTTTTATAAAGTGTTTTTTATAAAATGTTTTTATGAAATGTTTTTATGAAATCTTTTTATAAAGTCTTTTTTCAAAATGTTTTTATAAAAGTTTTTATAAAAGTTTTTATAAAATGTTTTTATAAAATGTTTTTATAAAATGTTTTTATAAAATATTTTATAAAATGTTTTTGTAAAACTTTTTTATAAAATGTTTTTATAAAAGTTTTTATAAAATGTTTTTATAAAATGTTTTTATAAAATGTTTTTATAAAATGTTTTTATAAAATGTTTTTATAAAATGTTTTTGTAAAACTTTTTTATAAAATGTTTTTATAAAACTTTTTATAAAAAGTTTTTATGAAATGTTTTTATAAAATGTTTTTATGAATTATTTTTATAAAATGTTTTTATAAAGTATTTTTATGAATTGTTTTTATAAAATGTTTTTATGAAATGTTTTTATAAAATGTTTTTATAAAATGTTTTTTTAAAATGTTTTTATAAAATGTTTTTATAAAATGTTTTTATAAAATGTTTTTATATAGGCCTAGTTAAATAATCTTCTAAAAGTGTTTCTCAAATTCATTTGAACATAAATTAGGTTTTGATAAATATTTTGATCCGAAAGTATATTTAAAGTTCAAATCTTTCGTTGTCATCTGCAACCTGAGATTCATTGCAATGCCATCCTAAACAATTTTTTCCAATGTATTAAAACAATATTATAATAACAATTAGTTGAATAAAAATAAAACATTAATATTTCTTTTATTTTGTTAGTCCTAGTTTGTTTATTTTATTTTGTTTATTTGTTTTATTTATTTATTTTCTATTTTGGAAGTCTTTTTTTTTGTTTATTTTGTTTGTTTTTCATTTTATTTTTTTGTTTATTTATTTAATTTGTTTATTTTTATCATTTGAATTTGTTTTATTTATTTTATTTATTCATTTAACTTATTTGTTTAATTTATTTTATTTTATTTTATTATGTCAAAATAATTTTTAAATATTTTTTTACTTTTTTATTTATTTTGTTTGTTTGTTTTCATTTGTTTTTTTTTTTCATTTATTTATATTTTTTTTTTCATTTACTTTACTTGATTAATTTTTTTTAATTATATTTTATATTATTCATTGAAATTGCTAGTTTTTTTTTATAATTTAACATAAAGTTGGTTTTTATTCGGCTGCAGATAAACAGTTCATAAATACAAGACAAACCTGGAAAAAGTTTATGGCAAAACTGTGTAAAAACAAACAAAGAAGAAGCCTGAAGATTCTGAAAATTTGTTAATAATAGATAATAAATATAAATAAATAAACAAAAAAAAAGATAATAAAATATAAAATACAAATTAAACACAAATATATAGATACAATATGAAGATAATAAAATGTGAAAGATAATAAAATATAAACATATAAATAAAATATAAAAATATAATATAATATAGGCAATAAAACCAAAACAAATTCTGTGAAAAATAAAAAAACAATTTACATTCATTCAAAAAAATATATAAAAGCAAAGATTGCACATTTTTTCAAAAAGTTTTTTCACTGTATATTTTTTTTAAATGTTTTTTTTTCAGTGTATGTTTTTTATAATAGTAAACAACTTTTCTTTATGAAACAAATCCAAATTTTATCCTTTCTGAAAAGTCTTGGCAAGATTGTTAAATAAAATATTTTTATGAAAATATAAAATGTTCAACATTGTTATTTATTTAAGAAAACACTTTTTGTTCTTTAAAAAACCCTGATAGTTTTTTTTTAAAAAAAACAAACAATGTTTGTTTATTTCAAAAAACACTCTTTGTTTGTTTGAAAAAATACTGTTTGTTTGATTGTTTAAAAAACACTGTTTGTTTCTTTTAAAAAAAAGAACCTGTATATTTATTTAAAAAAACACTGTTTGTTTATTTAAAAAACACTGTTTGTTTTTTAAAAACAATGTTTGTTTTTTTAAAAAACACTGTTTGTTTATTTAAAAAGCACTGTTTGTTTATTTAAAATACACTGTTTGTTTTTTTAAAAACAATGTTTGTTTATTTAATAAACACTGTTTATTTATTTAAAAAGCACTGTTTCTTTATTTAAAAAACACTGTTTGTTTATTTAAAAAACACTGTTTGTTTATTTAAAAAACACTGTTTGTTTTTTTTAAAACAATGTTTGTTTATTTAAAAAGCACTGTTTGTTTATTTAAAAATCACTGTTTATTTATTTTAAAAACACTGTTTGTTGATTTAAAAAACAATGTTTGTTTATTTAAAAACACTATTTTTAAAACCATTGTTTGTTTATTTAAAAAACACAGCTTGTTCATTTAAAAACACCTTTTTTTTATAAAATATTGTTTGTTTATTCACAAAACAATATTTCTTTATTTAAAAAAAACTGTTTCTTTGTTTAAAAAAAACGATTTTTTTATTTAAAAAAAACTTGTTTGTTTATTTTAAAAACGCTCTTTATTTAATAAAACACTGTTTATTTTAAAAAACACTGTTTGTTTATTAAGAAACCCTGTTTGTTTATTTAAATAACCCACTGTTTGCGTATTAAAAAAGACACTGCTTGTTTATTTGGAAACACTATTTACAAAACATTGTTTGTTTATTTACAAAACACTGTATTTTTAATTAAAAAACACTGTTTGTTTGTTTGTTTAAAAAACACTGTTTGCTTATTTAAAAAAAAACACTGTTTATTTATTTCAAAACGCTGTTTGTTTATTTAAAAAAACTGTTTTTGCTTATTTAAAAAACACTGTTTGTTTATTTTAAAAAAACTGTTTGTTTATTGAAAATAAATTGTTTGTTTATTTCAAAAACACTGTTTGTTTATTAAAAATAACTCTGTTTGTTTACTTGAAAAACACTGTTTGTTTGTTTGTTTAAAAAACACTGTATGCTTATTTAAAAAAACACTGTTTGTTTATTTAAAAACTCTGTTTAAAAAAAAAAGATTGTTTGTTTATTTAGAAAACAATATTTGTTTTTTAAAAAAACACTGTTGGTTTATTAAAAAAACACTGCTTGTTTATTTATAAAAAACCCTCTTTTTTCATTTAAAAAAACCCGGTTTGTTTATTTAAAAAAGCTCTTAATTAAAAAAAAACACTGTTTCTTTAAAAAAATTACTTTTTGTTAATTTAAAAAAAATACTGTTTGTTAATTTAAAAAAAAAACACTGTTTGTTTATTAAAAAACACTCCTTGTATATTTAAAAACACTATTTTTTAGAAAACATTTTTGTTTGTTTACAAAACACTGTTCGTTTATTTGAAAAAAAATACTGTTTGTTTATTTAAAAAAACACTGTTTGTTTATTTAAAAAAAACACTGTTTGTTTCCAGTGGGCAACCAACGTAGTTTCAACCATTGTTTGAGAGTTTAACTGAGGTTTGTTAAGCAAGAAACCCAATATAAACGTTATTAAAACGTTGCATTTTGCAAAATCTTTTTTATTGGAATTAGTATTGAAGCCAACGTTGTATAAACATCTGATTTAAACGTTGTTTAAACGTTATAACAACTTTTTACGAACTTCTATAGAACGCTGTTTCAACATTAACGTTTGTACATAAAAAACGTTAATGAAACGTTCAGTACAGATTTATTGTGGAATAGTTATACACAGACGTTTCATAAACATTAAGCAATGGTTGATTGAAACAATGTTTATTTTAAAAACACTGTTTGTTTATTAAAAATAAATTGTTTGGTTATTTCAAAAACACTGTTTGTTTATTTAAAAAATACTGTTTGTGTATTTAAAAAAACATTCTTTGTTTTTTTTAAAAAAAACACTGTTTGTTTCTTTGAAAACACATTTTTTATTTAACAAACACATTTTTATTTAAAAAACACATTTTATTTAAAAAACACTGTTTGTTTATTTAAAAACACGCGGTTTGTTTATTTAAAAAACACTGTTTGGGTAAAAAAAAAAAATCCTTTTTTATTTAAAAAAACACTGTTTATTTCTGTGGAAACACAGTTTTTATTTAAAAAACACATTTTTATTTGAAAAACACTGTTTGTTTATTTAAAAAAAAATACTGTTTGTTTATTTAAAAAAAAACAATTTGTTTATTTAAAAAAACACTGATTGCTTATTTAAAAAAACACTATTTGTTTATCTAAAAAAAACACTGTTTGTTTATTTAAAAAACCACGGTTTGCTTATTTAAAAAACATATTTTATTTGATTAAAGAACATTATTTGTCTGTTTAAAACACACTGTTTATTTAAAAGTTTGCTTATTCAATAAACTGTTTGTTTATTAAAAAAATGTATTAATTTATTCCAAAAAAATGTGTTAATTTATTCCAAAAAAACGTGTTAACTTATTTAAAAGATTGCGTTAATTTATTTAAAAAATGTGTTATTTATTCAAAAAACGTGTTAATTTATTCAAAAAATGTGTTAACTTATTTAAAAAATGTTTTAATTTATTAAAAAAAACATGTTAATTTATTCATAAAATGTATTTTTTATTCAAAAATGTGTTAAGTTATTAAATAAATGTCTACTGGAGCAATCAAGCTACATGTTTCTATAACTACAAAACAAAAATCTATTTACTAAATAAATCTAACGTGGTTTCAGCCATTGTTTGAGAGTTGAACTGAGGTTTGTTAGCAACAAACCCAATATAAACGTTATTAAAACGTTGAATTTTGCAAAACCTTTCTTATTGGAATTATTTTTGAAGTCAACGTTTTATGAACATCTGATAACGTTGTTTAAACGTTTTAAAAACTTTCCGTACACATTTACTTTAACCAACTTTAATACAACATTATATAAACATTTTTAAGACAACGTTGTTCCAACTAACCTAAACGACGTTAATGAAACGTTGAGTACAGGTTTGTTGTGGAATGGTTATAATCAGACGTTACAGAAAAATTAAATAATGGTTAGTTAGAACATCGATGTTTTAAAAATGTTCATATAACGTTGTATTAAAGTTGATTTGAGCAAAACTTGTTATAACAATTAGATGTTTATACAACGTTGACTTCAATAATAATTCAAATGACAAAGGTTTTTGCAAAATACAACGTTGTATAAATGTTGAAACTTTTTAAAAGAACGTTGTGATAACGTTGTGACAACATTAAAATGCCCGTTGGTATGTGAGCTGGTGTATCTATGAGAATAAAGGGCGACTTGCGGTTGGTTGTGCGATCACTTGTGCGAATTGCGTCCACCATACTCGTTACGTTTTTCACTGATTAACCGCATGATTTGTGCGTTTGCTGTTAGATCTAGATCAATCTAGATTGACTAGCAAATGGAACCATTGTAACGTACACACATTATAACGTACACATTATAACGTACACACAGCTACGTCAAATGCAGGTTTTTGAAGGTAAAAATAAAGGAAGACAATGCAAGATTATTTATATTTCAAGTTTATTCGTTTCTATTTCTAGAATACTGCAAGGTTAGATTTAAACTACGGTATGAGGTCCATTTTTATAATTATATGCTCATTCGGTCACCTATATTGCTACCTTAACACTAATACTTATTAAAAAATTCTTAAAGTGGAAGAGGAACTTATTGTCAATAATAAAGTGGACGCAATTTTACTTTGTGTTCACTATGGACTTATTTCAACTTTATACTACATTCGTACGGCAAAATGAATCCACGTGATGGTTTGGGCAAGTTTTTCCTTTTTCGATTCGGCTGAAAAATGAGTTTTTTTAATACTTTCATACTCATACAAATTATAACACATTCGATTTTAAGTCTTTAAATTATCTGTAGATAGTGCTAGATTTTAACGATACTTTACATAATTTAAAAATATTGAGGGAGATTTGCGCAACTTACGCTACCTATAACTAATGAACGATGCAACATTAAATCGTTTTAAAATTACAAATATTTTCTATAAAATATTTTTGCACAAAAGTTATTCAAAAAAACGTTTTATTGTTTTATGTGAATATACAAACTCTTAGAGTAAATAAATAAATAAGCTTTTAAAATAAGTAAACAAATACAATTTTTAAAATAAATAAATAAACTTCAAAAACAGATAAATAAATAAATAAACTTTTAAAAAATAAATAAATAAATAAATAAACTTTTAAAATAAATAAAATAAATAAATAAACTTTTAAAACAAATAAATAAATAAGCAACTTTTTGGAATAAATAAATAAATAAATAACTTTTAAAATAAATAAATAAAACTACAAATTTTTTTCAATCATAAAAGTTGGAAATCTATTTCATTACGACAAAAGTGAGAGTTTTTTTTCATAATTGTTTGACGAAACAAATTAAAAGATAATTAAATAAATTTAAATATTATTTTTTATACAAATAATATAATTTAATTTTTATTGTTGATATTGTTTTATTTGTTGATCGTACTACTTACCATTCTTTATCATTATTATCCCAAAAGTTTTACTACCATAACAACCATTGTACACTGAAATTACTTTTGTGTCAAAGTTAGTTAAAATTGACATCATCAAAATGACTAACCTTTGTTAACATTATTTGTTGGTTCAATCAACTTTCTTAAGATGCAATCAAAATCGTATCACATTGGTACAACGGTTCAATGAAAATTTAAAAATAATAAATTAATAAATATATTCTAGAGTATATGTTCTGATGGGTGAATAAAAATTTAAAATTTATAAATTAAGAGATATATATTCTAGAGTATATGTTCTGATGGGTGAATAAAAATTTAAAATTTATAAATTAAGAGATATATACTCTAGAGTATATGTTCTGATGGGTGAATAAAAATTTAAAATTTATAAATTAAAAGATATATTCTAGAGTATATGTTTTGATGGGTGAATAAAAATTTAAAATTTATAAATTAAGAGATATATTCTAGAGTATATGTTCTGATGGGTGAATAAAAATTCAAAACTTATAAATTAAGAGATATATTCTAGAGTATATGTTCTGAAGGTTCAATGAAAATTAAAAATTAATAAATATATTCTTAAGTATATGTTCTGAAGGTTCAATACAAATTTAAAATTTATAAGTCAATAAATATATTCTAATGTATATGTTCTGAATGTTCAATGAAAATTTAAAATTAATGAATTAATAAATATCTTCTAAAGTTCATGTTCTGAAGGTTCAATGAAAGTTGAGAATTAATAAAATAATAAATATATTCCAAAGTATATGTTCTGAAGGTTCAATGAAAATCTTAATGAATTAATAAATAATTTCCAAAGTTGATGTTCTGAA
>JARUHE010325040.1:0-11200 GCA_031471125.1 Archaeomysis grebnitzkii | reverse complement strand
GTGCTATTGTCAATCTATATGTAATAGCACAAGTGAGGTAAGCTCTATGTTGATTGAATGTAAGTTACCTCACTTGTACTATTGTCTTACATCAACCGAGTACATAAAAACTGGAAAGTTTTAATTAAAAGTGGAGATAATTGTGTTATGGTTAAACATGGACATTTATGTTTTATTTAATTCCACCTTTCTTACAGAAATCAAAATGAAGGTTCAGAAGTTGTGGATATTGATGTTCGTCTGCTTGGCAGTTTTTGTCGGTAAATATCGAAATAAATTGACGGTTAAAATAAATGAGGGGATCCTAATATAATATTTCTTGTTTATTCATTTATTTCTTATTCTTTATTCATTTTTTTTCTTTAACCTTTATTTTGTATTCTTTATTTATTTATTTTCTATTCTTTAATCTTTATTTTTTGTTCTTTATTATTTTTTCATTTACAGAAAACTCTCATTCGAAAAAGACCCAAACTTTATCGGAATCGAAACCTAATCAGAATTTGGAAAATTTTGACAAAGTTGAAGGTTTGTTTTAATTTTATTTATATTTATTTATTCTTTTTGTTTGTTTTGCAAATGTATTTATTTATTTTGCTTTGCATTCTTTCAATTCAACAGTTAATTCATTTGTTTCTACAGTAAATTCTTTTATTTCTACAGTTAATTCTTTTATTTCTACAGTTAATTCATTTATTTCTACAGTTAATTCTTTTATTTCTACAGTTAATTAATTTATTTCTACAGTTAATTCATTTATTTTACAGTTAATTCTTTTATTTTACAGTTATTTTATTTATTCTTAAAAATAAATTTATTTCGCAGATAAAAAAGAACCCTCATCAAAATCTGATCGTAAACAGAAGGTAGAAGGTGGAAAGAAGCCAGCAGGTAGCATTTTTTATTCTTATTTACTTTTATTCGTTTTGTTTATTTTATAAATAAGTTTTTTGTATTAATTCATTTATTTCTACAATTAATTCATTTATTTTACAGTTAATTCATTTAATTCTACAGTTAATTCATTTAATTCTACAGTTATTTCTTTTATTTTAGTTATTTTATTTATTCTTAAAAATAAATATATTTTTTCAGATAAAAAAGAACACTCATCAAAACCTGATCGTACACAGAATAATAGAAAAAACAAGAAGCCTAAAGGTTTTATTTTTATTTTTAATTATTATCGAGCGCGCGAACATAGTAGCAAAGCTCTATATATGGTTTACTTTTCGAAATATGACATAAAGTGGTGTTGGTGTGTCATCATTTTTTTTAAATTATTGACTTTTGAGCAATGTTTGCTTGGAATAAAATGTTGGCCTTTCAATTATAAGAAGTATGGGATAAACTTTTAATTTTTAAAATTTGAAGTTTTGTAAATAAAAGTATTTTCGTTTGCAAGATTTGGAAAACTATTTCCTTTTTTTCATATATTTTTCATTTTACAAGAATGTTTATTTAGAATCAAATAAAGAATTATACATTCTAAACCACTTTTACAAAAAAAAATGTTCACACAAATTTATAATTTTTGAGATAACAGCTATTGTAACAGTTGGCTGGTCTTGATCTAACACTAAATGGTTAAGTCCCGGACAACTCCAAATACAGCCAGGATCTCAACCGACTTTCTACCGCATTGATTAACTTTTCCGCATTGAAATGCGTTTTTTCTACGTGTTTTAAAAAATTTGCTCATTGAAAATGTATCACATTTTAAGGTCTTATATATTTGAGTATTTAATTCAAAGAACATTGTATTTAATAATTTGTGAAAAATAATTGAATCAACACATTTGCAAGAAAATTTTATTTAAATAAAATGATGGCAGACTATATTACAGTTCAAGTTGTTGGGTGAAACCTACTTTACCAATAAGCTTATAAATCCATTATGGTGTACACTTTGCTTTTTTTACAAGTTATAGTAAACAGTTTTACAGAAACATTATGCTGAAATAAAACATATACAATTAAATTTAAAAATTATAGTTTGCATTTGCTATAATAATATTATAAAGATATAAATCTGTTAAAATTGTTAAAATACTATCTCTTTTTACATATATTTACATAACACATTATTGAAAAATTTGATAAAACAAGATAGTATAAAGTAAAAGATAAAATAAAGAAATACATAAAATTAATAGTATAAAAATTATAGTTATATAACTTTACTTTTATTTACAATTTTGATGAATATTTATTAAAAATTAAAGTAAAAATATATTTCTATAGAAATTATATTTTCAAAACATGTTTACAACGAACTAGCCTACTTGTTTAAATGAACATGAAAATGTCTTTTAAAAAAGTTTTTATAACTTTTAATTTTCAGTTGAACAGCCTAGGTTTACCTAGTTTGCATTACAAAATATATCAAAATGTAATGTAGCCTAATTTTGTATGGTTTAATTGTTTATGAATCTCAAAAATTCAAATGTAAAGGAATGAATAAAAGTTTATTTGTGTTGAAAATAGGCATTACAGAGTGTTCAGTTATAAAAATTAAACTAGCAATTTAAACTTGGGCCTAACCTACTTTTCAATAAAACCAACAGTTTTGGTTAAATTTGTTAGCTCAATTTAATAAAAAATGTTTTAATAGCATTCACTTCCTCTATTGTATACCCTAGGCATATTATTATGGGGCAGAAAGTTTATATAAGTTTAACAGCTCCATTGTACTGTTTTGATACTGGCTAGATAAAATTATAGTTTTAATAACTTCAAATATAAAGTGTTATATGCCTACAAATGCTTATTCTCAACGTAGAAAACATATATAGAAAGTGATAGCTACATAGGCCTATATGATTTGCTTTCATAGCATTCTTGCTTAGAATGTTTACTTAGAATAAAATATAAGTTAGATAATTTAAATTTTATTATTTTATATTGTTTTTACTTTTAAAAATTATACAATCTAAACAACCTTTACGTACAGGAAGTTTGGAAAAATGTTTATTTTTTATTTATTATTAATTTCATCATAAGTGTGAGACTCATTTGCCCCCTCTAGTTATAACCTCTAGTTATAATTGTAAATTAAATGAAAACTAACATTAAATTTTATAAATATTTTCACAGAATGTGGCACTCTGCAGGCCACTAACTTTATCAGAAGAAATGCGTTTGATAGAGTTTCGTAAGTATACAAAATATATTGTAATATATAATATAAAATATAAAATGTATTATATAATATGTAATATAAAATACAAAATATATTATAATATATAATATAAAATGTATTACATAATATACAATATACTGTATAATATGAAATATAAAATATAAAATTTAAAATACAAAATATATAATATAAAATATAAAATGTATTATTATATAATATATAATATAAAATATAAAATATATATAATAAAATATAAAATGTAATATATAACATAAAATATAAAATGTATTATATAATATGTAATATAAAATACAAAATATATTGTAATATATAATATAAAATGTTAAATGTATTATATAATATATAAAATATAAAATGTATTATATAATATAAAATATAAAATATAAAATTTAAAATGTATAATATAAAAAATAAAATGTAATATACAATATAAATTATAAATATAAAAATAAAATATAAAATTTAAAATATAAAATATTTATTATAAAATATAAAATGTATTATATAATATAAAATATAAAATATAAAATATAAAATATAAAATATAAAATGTATTATATAATATACAATATAAAGTATATAATACAAAATATAAAACATAAAATATAAAAAAAAATAATAAATATAAAATATAAAATATATAACAAAAAATAAAAAATAAAAAATATAAAAAATAAAATATAAAACATAAACAATAAAATATAGAATATAAATATAAAACATAAAACATAAAATTTAAAACATAAAACATAAAATATAAATATAAAATATAAAATATAGAAATAAAATATAAAAATAAAATCTAAAAATAAAATATAAAATAAAAAATCTAAAATCTAAATATAAAATATAAAATATAAAACATAAAATATAAAAAATAAAATATAAATATAAAATATAAAAAATAAAATATAAAACATAAAATATAAAACATGAAATATAAAATATAATATATAATATATAAAATATAAAATATAATATATAAAATATAGAATATAAATTTTAAAATATAAAACATATAATATAAAATATACAATGTATTATATAATATATAATATAAAATATACAATGTATTATATAATATATAATATAAAATATTAAACGTGTTATATAATATATAATATAAAATATGAAATTTAAAATATAAAATATATGATAAAAATAAAAAATAAAAAATACAAAATATGAAATGCAAAATATAAACAAATATAAAAAATAAAATATAAAACATAAAATATAAATGTAAATATAAAATATAAAATATAACTCCTCCATTTCACCCAACAGTTTCACGAAAGAAAAGGATCTTCTGAACATCATGGACGTAGATGACGAGTTGCTCAGCATAACCCGTGTTAGAGAAATCATCCGACAATTTACTTACAGGTATCCGAGTCTCTTTGGAACTCGAGAGGTTAATCTGATCGGATATCATAATCCTTTTTTGGTCGTCTCTGGTCAGGACGCCGCCCCAGCAACGCTGGCCAAATCAAAATTTATGGTGACATCATAAGTATAACTTTCACAAAACATCAATGTCCATAATGGTGACATTGAATAATAATAATAATAAATAATAATAATAATAATGAATAATAATAATGAATAATAATAATAAATAATAATAATGATTAATAACAATGGATAATAATAAATAACAATAAATAACAGTAATATATAATAATTAATAATAATAATTAAAAATAATAATTAATAATAATATGAAATAACTTTCTTTCTTCCAGGTATTGTTAGGCACTGAAGGTAAAGGAAACGAGCCGCCATCTTGGTTCTGTGGTGGTGTTTTGATAAACAAAGATTGGGTTTTAACAGCAGCCCATTGCTTCAATAAAAGGTAAACTGAATATATGTCCTCAATGTGAGTAAATAAAAAGAATTCAACCTCTCTAACAAAACCTATTCCTAGACAAATCGAGCATTTGTGTGTGTGTGTGTTTTGATAAACAAAGATTGGGTGAAGAATCTGGAAGAAATTTGGTGGGGAGGAGCATGACAAGCTTAGGCTGGGGCCACACCGAGTTTAGTGAGTGAATTATAACTATTGTCATTTTATAATCATTGCCATAAAACTCCTGAAAGCTAGACCGAAATGTTTCTACATTATAGCAAGAATCTCAGTTTCAAACATACCGATTTAACACCGTTACCCCTTTCTTTGTGTCACGTCTTCTTTGTATACATAGAAGTGATGTGAACACTGTAGAATTTATCTATTTCATGATTCTACGTTTTATTATTCTGTTTCAGGAGTTTTACTGTATAACTAAAAAAACTGAAAAACATTCTTTTTGAAACTGCATATTTGTTTATTTGGAAGGTGTTTATAACTTAATGGTTGCGGTCGACCGTTGCAGCTGTCACCACTGCTACGCATTAGTATCCAGTATTGTGCAGTAGTATCTAGTATTGCGCAACACTAGACACAGCTGCAATCATCGATCGCAACAAATGCATTTTCGTTGCCAGATGGAAATCCCAGTGATGTATTATTGGAGGTTAACTTGACAGCACTTGAGACTAGAACTTGTGACACTGCTTACCAACAACGCCCTGAGTTCAAACGAAGATGGCCTCAAGGAATGACCGAGAAGAATACCTTATGCATTGGAGATCTAAGAAACAGAGAGAACGATGCGTGCCAGGTGAGATGCTGCTTTCATTCATTTTGAACTATTTTCTGATTGGAGTAATAAAAATGAACGTAGTTCATGATTCAAGATGGCGGCTCGGATGGTAATAATATTGAAAATAAAAAATATCAAGATTTCTTTGACTCTCATGAATAATTTTATCAAAATTTCTACCACAGTCAACACTTCAGGTATGCGTAAACCATCTCGATTTACATATGTGGCTCAACGCATACGTAAATCTGACTCGACGTATGCGCATGCGCATCCGACCGTAACCATTATAATAACAAGATAATGGTTGTGGTCAACGATTGTAGATCTGACTAGTATTGCGCAATATTATCTTGTACAGTACTAGATAATATTGCTGCACTGTTTTTATGTGGCGGTCGCCTAAGTCCTGAACGTGCTCTTTCTTCTCATTCATGGTTGAAATATTCAATTGCTAATTTTGATACAACAACAACTCATACAAACGATTCGTCAAAATTATTATCATTCATTCAAAAACATAATTTACCAAATTATAACTTTGCAGGGTGACTCGGGAGGACCAGTGATATACTTACACGAAAATAGACGTCATATGTTGGCCGGCATCATATCCAACGGTTATGGATGTGGCCATAATGATTTTCCGGGAATATATGTTCCAATCTCCCAGCCTGAGTATCTTCATTGGATAAAGAAAACTGCTTTTTAACTTGTTTTTTGGTCAGACATGGCAAGTTCTTTTTATAAAGACGTTTTCATTTTGTGTGGACTTTTTAGTAGGTCTACTCTCTGGACAGTTCTCCTGCTTAAAATTAGAATAACATTTTAATAACTTACACAGTCTAAATTAGTGATGTTAGTAATTTACCTAGATTTGTTGTTGATAGCATCTGCCATATTATATGTTGCTGTATTTTGTAATAAACTTGAAATAATTATAATAAACGTATTAGTACTGGGCTATAAAATATTTTATAATTACTTGAACCTATTCTACATTGAAAACACTTAATAACTGTTTGTTTTAGTTTTTTATAGACCACTCCAAGTGTGTGAACAATTTATTTAGTTTACCTCCAAGAGCGAAGCTTTAAAATTCTCTTCAATGTTAACAAACTGTGAGAGGAGACAAAATGGTCCGGAACTGAGTTCGCCAGGACAATCAAATTATATAGCGCACCTTCCTTCATTATATTAAGTCTTGCATAGAGAGCTCTAAATCAAACAGCTCTCATACCATAGCCATGCTGAGGAAGATATTCAGACAGAAACTTCAGGACTTAGTTATCTGGGAACCTGTATAAAAAAACAGTGTAAGAGTTTAAGTAAAGCCAGCTTATAAAGATCCTTAAGTTTCAGAATTTTGAGCTGTTTTAAGAATACAGGGTAATGACTTCTTTACAGAGATTTGAATTGGCTTAAGTCGGCTTATAGATAGACCACCAACACAATAAGATTCAGATTTAAAAACGAATATACAATAGAATAAAACAGTTTAATAGAACACTCCTAGGAAGATAAAAACTTAGTCAATAAATTGACCCTTGTCCCTAAGCCACCTTGCGTAAAAAAATATAAACGGAGTTGTAATCCTTGGTGTCTACAATTAAAATATGTCTCAGCAAGCGTTCTCCTATATTGTGGTAGATGACTAGGCACAGGCACTTCCTAAAGGGTTGGATTTCACAGGCAGGAAGGCTCTCACTGAGGGAGTTAATGAATACTTAGTATAAACAAAACTATAATATTGTAGACACTAGACAGTTATTAAATATACCATGAGGAGTGTGCATCTTTAAGGTAGGAGAAAGTAAAGATTAACTACCAATAATTTATTAACAAATGACATGGCAAACATAAAATAAACTTAATATAAATACAACAAACAAAAAAAGAATTTCAGAAAGGGATGTAGGAATTTTGTGTAACTTGTTCAGTATAGCTCTGTGTTGAAGATTATTTATTCTTAGATAAAAACAATAAAATGAATTCAAATAGATAAAGAGATTTTAAAGTTTTTGAACATTTAATTTCATGAAGTCCAGTCTTTGAATTTTTAAACCAAAAATGAGACTGGGATTTCAAGAATTTATTTTAAACATTGCTGAGGAAAATGTTGTTGTGAAAGAAAATATAATGTTTTAGTATTAATCAAGATAAACCATCAAAAGCTTATAATTTATAAAATAAATGAAATCTTCTTTTTGAGGCAACTAATACTGAACAGTTACAAATACATTTACTAAAGATAGTAAAAAAAGTTTTCAAAAACATATTATTTATAAAAGAAATGTAAAATCTGTTTTTGAGATTATTAATGTTAAGCAATTCACAAAATGTAAAAACATTTTACATGGTTTCCTAGTTCTGGCATCTCGTATATTTACATTTTTTCCTATAAATTTAATTTCACTTTTGCACCCTAAAATTGAACACATTATCTTAATCACAACTTCCAATAATACATATCAACACCTAAAAACTCACTTGCCCACATTTGGCACCCTGCATCATGCAGTCATCAGAAATCAAAATAAAAGAGGTCTAGTTAAATAAACACTTTCTTTATTTTCATTAATCAAAAATATATGATTTTGGGCTTTGGCCATTTCGAATTTTGATCTTGATTTCAAGTTGAGGAAATTGAATGTGGTCTTAAATTTTTCTATGATTTGAAAATTATTTATCCAATAAAACTAAATAAATATTATTACTTTGTCTATCGTTGAGCTTGATGATATAATCATTGTAGGCCTTGGGCGTCCCATACTTTTCTATTTAGCAAGTCATTCTCTAAAGAAAACTTTACAAGATAAAATTCTATCACCCATGCGGAATGCTTCTGTTTTTTTTTATTAAGAAAGAAACGCGAGAGTTTGGTGACATCTTAAACCTTTGGGTCTTAGCGACCGGTCAACATTATTTCCCTACTATCTTGAACTTATGATTGAAAACAACTTTCAGGAAAATGGACATAAATGTTATACCATTCGATAGCTTTCACACTGTATGTTTTGAAAATAAAATAAAAAATCAAGTTTTTCAAATGATGAACTTCCCTTGATTAAAAATACGAGTACAGTTTGAAAGTCTTATAAATGGAAATTGGACATAAAAGTTACACAATTGGATAGGCATTGCACTGTAGGTTTTGAAAATAAAAAAAAACCAATTTTTCAACATTAGAATTTTCTTTGTTTCCTCAATGAAAAAAGAGTAGAGTTTAGAAGTCTTATAAAGAGAAAATTGACATAAAAGTTACACTATTGAATAGCTGTCGCAGTGTATGTTTTGAAAATGAAATAAAAAATCAAATTTTTCAAACTTTGAAATTCTTTGTTTCTCACAAAAAAATAATAAAGTTTAGACTTCAGATGTTTTAAGAGATGTAAACAGGTTTAGAATGAAGTCATTAAATAGTTTCAGGTTAAGATAACAGGATTTCAATTTTTAGATGTTTTGGCATCCTGCTAAGTTTGTTAACTATGAGCAATGTCACCATTATGCACCACAGGTTGTATATACAAACCGAACTTCCAAACTTAAGTTAATGTCTTATCTGCTATGATGAAATGAAATATGTGAATGAATATAAATAGATTTAAATGTTTCTGTGAAATATGTAAGTTTTTCTTAACACACACTAATTAATAGAAATAGAAAAAATTGTTTTGCTTCCTTTTATTTTTCATGATTTTATTGTTCTGGATTTTCAGATGGAATTTGAGAGGATTGAAATGATAAATAATAATTTGTATTTTTTTCAATGACATGTTAATTTTCGGAAATGAAAAAAATTCTTCATTTTTAAAGAAATATTCATATTGAGAAAAATTTTCAATACATATTTTGTCATTTCTTGGATGCTCTAGGACAGTGCTTCTCAAAGTGTGGTACGCGTACCGGTGCCGGTACGCAATCCATGGTCTGCCGGTACGCAAAGAGAACCCAGAAAATAAATAAACAGTAGTTAAATTCCATGCCACGGGAGACTGGTGGGAGTAATTATATGTTTCCAGTATAAATGAATACTACTACGAATGTTCAAATAATATTTCTCGGATTGTAAATAATTAATTATATGGCACAAATAAGCTACCAGTCCTTGGCACAATGGGAAGACTTGCATCGTCAATGATTAGTGGTCTTAGAATGAATAAGACATCATGCCGTTATGATTAGTCAACCCATCCCCCCCCTAGCTGGATTGGCCAGCCGGTCCCTGCCACATTGAAAATAAATCTGCCGGTACACCACATCAGATAGTTTGAGAAGCACTGCTGTATACAATAACAGTTAGTGGATAATGTCTCAATTATAGTATCAGGAAACAGAAGACCAGAAACAATGATTGAAGAAGATTTATTAAATATTAAATAATTTGTAAGTATCAACAAGCAATTTAACAATTTGTGTAATGTTCTGAAAATACTCCCTTCTGATAATAACAGTAATACTAACGTGGTGAGTGGCAAATTTAGCCAGATGTCAGCTGTAAATACAGAGGTTGTAAATGAAACAAAGTCAATTTTGATTGATGAAAGAGTGAACGATGAAATTATAGTACTATTAAGAAAACTAACAGTTTAATAATCATATACAATTAATATGAATGATGACACACGCACACACCCAAACACAGACACACACAGACACACACACACACACACACTGTGTGCGTGTATAGGTGTGTCAATATGCATACAACAATTAAAAACAAAACCCAATAGTTAGTTAAATCAACTACATAAATAAAGAAATAAACACAACAAAAAAACATGTTTTAGAGAACTTCAGGTTTTATTAAAGTCAAAATATTATTTGAAATAATATTAATAGATTCCATGTTGGAAACAATTTATTTTTCCTTGTTTTCTCTCTTTTTAATACACTTCTATTTGTTTTAATTTATCATAAAACATATTCAAACAGTTTATAAATTCATAGATGTGGTGCTCAAATTGAACTATTTGCTACGCTAATTCATATATGTTGACAAGTGTAACCTTAAAGGGGCATTTTGTTATTAAGAAGTGTAATATTATTAAAAATATTGTATTTGCAATGTTGTTTTCATTATTATTATTATATATGTTTTAAGTGCAAAATAAAATACAAATATTTTTTTCCACAAAAAAACGCTAACTTTTTGAGTTGATTCACTTCCATTTATCAACTTATAAAAGTTTTTGTAGCTTTTCTTTTTCGTTTTCTACTTTATACACGATTGCAGTCCATTAAATCAAAAATGTTTTTATTTAAAAACATTGAAATGTTATTTTAGTATTACAAACGCACTCACACCAACACACACACACACACACCTACAACCACACACACACACACACACACACACACTCACACACACCTACACCCACACATACACACA
>JARUHE010325029.1:0-11202 GCA_031471125.1 Archaeomysis grebnitzkii | reverse complement strand
ATTTTTGCTATGGCTTTAATTTGTTTTTAGTTAAAATTAACTAATGAGTTCGATAAAGACATGCAACAAAAACTAAATCAAAAAAGTATTGGCGCAAATTATTGTTAGTTTTATTTGATAGTTATGATTTACTGTCTTAAATGGATTATTTTGTAATCCACAACTACTTGTTACACCATGAAAAGTGGCAGTACTAGAAATAAGAGTAAATTCAACCACCTTTTAAAATATATATTTAATTACAACTTTGCTTAGATTGTGAAATTGATAAAAAAAAAGAGATTTTTATGACATTCCTCAAAACAGCAACAAATATGTTTCAAAATGGTTAAATAATGTCAATATGCTGTCCAAATGTATTGCTGACTAGTAAGGTACTCTATATATAAGTCTAGGCTCCTACTAGACTACCTTAAGTAAATTAATTTGGTTTAGTTAAACAACTGTAAGTAAATACTATAATTAATTTAATTAATTTTGATTAAATTTAAAACTTTTATATACAATTCGTATTGAATCATGTTCAAATTGTGCTTTGCCCAAAATTTTAGTATTCCATATTTGATTAATTTAAAAAAATATTAAAATGTTATTTAAGTGTTTTCATTTTGAATTTTATCCACAAATTCTGCGCACCTTGCTGCTTGATTTGGACAATCTTCTTCATTAAGGGAGTGCAGTATAATTGAATGTGCTGTAACTTATTCCTAAGTGCTGTACGCAACACTTCTTTCCCTATTAACTGGGGTATATTAAGTTGTTGGCTGATCTTTCTGATTGGAGTTATTGGTTCATTGTCAAGCAAATGTCTAATCCGCTCAGTTTTGATTGGGTCAATACTCTTCCATCCTCTTCCTTTCTCTACATGCACGGAGCCGGTTCTTTTAAACTTGTTCACAAGTGAACGGTTGCGTTGTCTGTTGATCCTTTCTATCTAAATTTTCTTTGGAATTTTTTAGGTAGATCTTTAAATTTATCTCCTCTAATACGAGCTATCACAACGAAGATCCACTCTTCTGTGTTGGTTATTACGTAGTTCTGAAAAGAAATTAAGTTAAATTAAATTCTGGGACACCCTGTACGTATAACACTAAAATAGTGCAAAGCACGATTTGAACATGATCAAAATAGTTCAATACGAAAATTACATACATGTTTTCAATTTTACCAAAATACGCAGTTAATGCAAAAGAAATGATGTCTAACAATTGATATCACTAACTTTCATGGTGATATTGCCAAAATACATATGTGTAAATATTTTAAGGGTTGGCCAAAAGTGAGTATTTAATCAATAAAATAGTTACCATGTAGATTTACCATCATTCGCCACCTAGCTGTTAGATAAATTCTTAATCCCCTGTTAGTAAAGAATATTTCCAAGATGGAGGCATGCTTTTGGGTGTTCTTTGTGGTGGATCACCTGCCTTTTTGCTGTCACATTACTGTAAACAATCCCTTTTTAATCTCCAGTAACAATTAGTTTCAAAAGTGGCCCATTGCTTTCCCGTTTCAGCAACGAATCACAAATGGAAACCCTTTGCCTTATATTTGCTTCTGTCAGTTTATGGGGAACCCAAACATCAAGTTTAGAAACATAACCGAGTTTATGCAATTCATTTGCCAAGCTCGATTTGGAAATCTTGAGAATAACTGCGATTTGTCTGGTTGTCAAACGGCAATCTGGTTCAGCTACGGCTTTCACTCGGTCACTGTCGATCATCTTTGTCCGGCCAGAGCGAGGAGCATTTCTCACTGAAAAATTACCTTTTCGGAATCAAGCAAACCTTTTCTGGCACACCCGTTCTGTAACAGCATTCTCCTTATACACATGGAATATCTTTCTGCAGGTTTCTGTAGGTTTTTCTCTTTTTCCATAGTAAAAAAGCATCAGATGTCGATAGTGCTCTGCTTGATCTTCTATTTCAAGGCGTGAAATACGAGCAAAAATGTAAGAACTCCTCTGCTTGGAGGCCTATTACACACTGACGTCAACATACTCGCTACACCAAATACATGATTTGAAGAATAGGAATATAAAACGATCTTTAGTAGGCCGGAAAGATGACATCCAAAAAACGAACGGACTTATTGGCCAACCCTATTTTTCATTATCAAAAACAAATAATACAGTTGTAATATATTAGAAGTATAATATGAAGTAAATCCCTAACGATTACTCGTGTTCTGTTTAGTCTTCCTCTCCGCACAGCTCAAAATTAAGAAAATTGATCAACTTTACAAAAGATTACGAATCCGATAAAAACTATATATATTAAATGAAAATATTCTTCTATTCTATTATACAGACTTAGCAAACGTTCAACAACAATGAGAATCGTCTCCCTTTACGGACTAAAAGAAACATATCCAACTTATCTTCCTTCACTCCGTTCTTTCACAAAGTTGTTTATTGCTAACTTATCTGTCAAAGTAAACCTATTTTTATTTGTTTTTTTTGCATACGACTGTTCAAACTATTGAGTTCATATAAAACGTATGCACCGATCACATGGCTGATATTGCAGACCCAATTATAGTGTTCTTATTTCCTTAGGCAAGATTCCGTCTTTTGACATAATCGATCCCATGCAAGTACTTAAAATTGTCCATCTCTCCCAGCATGCCACCATACATTATATTTGTTAAAGCAAGTTTATGCACAACTCTTGCAAGAGCTTACACAGCTTCTGCTTCCTCCAAGGTAACCGTTGACTGAAAGCCATCCAGACACTGCTGCATTATCTTCTCTAAAAACACATTAAACAATAAAGTATACAGGGAGTAACCCTGCCTAAACTCCGCCGTTGTCCTGAAATCTCACCGATATCACTCATATACACCTTTTCACTAAGTTATAAAATATACTTTTCTAAAATCTACAAAAATATGAAACAGCTAGGTTATTTTGATGTTGCAAATGTTTCTCTATTAGCTATATAATATCCAGAGTTTTAAAATTTGTTCAACTGTAGCTCTTCCCGGTATGCAATTTGTTTAGTTCTCAGCCAAGACTTGATCTGGTTGGTCTCTTATTCTGCTTTTTATGATCTTCATTATTACCTTATTTGCCAGACAGACGAAATAGATGGTTTTGCTACTGTCACACTTGGTTGAATTTTGTAAATTTGACAATAGTAATATTTTTAGGGAAATTGCTTTGTTGTACACATCTTCTGGGAAAGTACAGTGTAGTGATCAACAAATATATCTCACTTATGTTATGTTAGTTCTACTGGTTCGTCATCTATTCTCGCCGCATTGTTCTTCGAAGTTTGTATTGTTTTTTCAACCTCGCAACACATTATAGGACGAAGTGTTTTAATTTTCTAGTTGAGTAAGTTTAAATTAGCTTATATGTTGTGATTGTAGAGGTATTTACAGTATGCTGTTCATATCTTCAATATTTGGTCCTCTTGGGTAAGTGTAAAGTTCAATTTCTGTTATGTCTTCCACCACTGCCACTTCTGCTCTCTCGTTATCCTACCAGAGTTTATTTCGCTTTCCACATCTTCTTTTATCACCACCGATAAATCTATTAAAGTTTATCACCATAAACAGCCCTAGAGCTGCCAGTGATATCATCATGATGTAATATTATATCATGGATATCACCATCTGTACTGAACAATTTAAGGCTTAAGCTGTTAGAGTGACTTCCAAAAATTTCTTTGGAGTAATTTATCTTAAAGCAAGAATGCGAGGCTAATTGGCCTATCTGTTAACATACATACGCCTAAAGTTTACACATACATTCCACTCCTTTTTTAAAATATTAAAATAGCATAATTATACAACTATCAGACCTAATATAAGTTTTCAAACAAATATTGAATTTCTTGTAAATTCTCAGACTGTCATTTGTTATTTATTTTTCACTGATGAATTGTGGGTAGTCAGTGCCTTCACAGGCCAATGTTTGGAAGTGTTTTGGGGTTTTCGATTATTTTTACACAATATGTGATGATGTAATTTGGCGAAAGTAATTGAATGACTGGTTAAGCTATTTTGAGAATGAGAGCCTAATTTTCTTCTAAATTAAAACCTTATATACATTTTTAGGGTCTATAAGAAAAATGTTAAACTTTTTGACATTTTCTATCTTGGAAAAGATTGTCAAATTTTTTTTCACAATTGTTCATAAAATTATGATTTTACTACTGTGAGGCTTACATTCTTTGATTTAAAATTAAAACCTACAATTGGATAATTATTAATACAACACTTAACAAAATCAATACAGACGGTCAGACCATACTCTTCATATTCTTTACTGTATAAAGTATTCATTTAGCAGCAGGGTGCCAGGAAAGCGATTTTTGGGTTGTTTGATTTCCTTAATGAAATATTGAAGGTATAAGCTCAGAAACTGTGTGCTGAAAGAGCTGGTATTTAATGTTTACGAAGCCCAACAGAAAACGCACACCAAATGAAATAATTTTTTACCAAAATTTTTGTTTTTTTTATCTTTTTGTAAGGCACTACAGAAAATGCATGGCAAAACTTTACTTTAGATCCCTATAAAAAAGTACGGTGCTCGGTGAAAATTCAGTTTAGCGACCATTTTTATTTTGAAATTTACTTTATAAATTACTTTATAAATAGTTTTAAGTTGACCACACCTAACCTAACTTTGCCCCTAAAATGGTTTTCGGTGTATTAGCTATGTTCAAATTCAGTGTGCCAATTTTGAAATTTTCAATTATGGGAATTGAAAAATTACAAAAAAAAAGAAAGATTGGAATTTTTTTCGAATATCTTAAAAATAATGAGTTTAATAATCTTTATAAAATAATGATTGAAAATATGAAAATAAACATTCTGTTTTATTGTCTAGGCAACTTCAGGTAGATTTTGTCGTCTTGCTAATTTTTAATGAAAAATGGCACCCTGATTATGAAAATCCCATTTTCAAGTGTTTTTCTAAGAAGCTGTACATTTAATGTACATTTTGTTGAAATTAGTAAACTTGGGGAAAAATGGAATTTTTTTCAAAAAAATTAATTGTTGGAATTCCGGGGTTTAACGAAGAAAATCGGCACACTGCAAAAATTATACTTCTGGCACCCTGGTTGCCACCCAGTTTATCGTACATTGTATCATGATTTGTCTGTTCATTTCAACTTTCACCGTAATTACTACTGCTAATGATTGGGACAATTTCAAAATTACAATCTTGCACAGTTGCAGTTTCAAATTAAATAAAAAATTTCAAGGTTGAACTCCAATTAATAGCCCAAAATTCAAATTGAGCAAGTTTGGACTATTGGAGTTCAATCTTGAAAAATTGAGTTATTGGAGTCCAACAAAAAATTGCCCCTTTCTGGCACTCTGCTACTGAGCGGTTGTGAAGTTTCATCTATGTTTCTTTAAGCTTTAACAATTTCAACAACATATATAGAAATATATATAGGATGAAATGAACCATAATGAAAAATCTTTACATTTATTTACGAAATTTCAAGCAAATTTTTGAATGAATAATTTCAATTTTCAAACAGCACCCTGTTTGTAAGATTTATTTCAACCATGTATATGTGAAAATTATAAATAAAAATAGAGTATAGCTTACTTTTTCTCCAGAACCCATGGTGTTTTAATTAAGTATAAAAAACCTTCAATGAATGAATAATTTAAATAAAACTTTATGATGACAAACAAATCACTGCCTAAAATGTTTGCCAAACTAATTTTCTCGAAATGTCGAAAAGTAGGGGAAATATTTTTTTCCTTTTTCTTTTCGTTATTATTTTGCTGTGAAACTGAACAGATGTCCACTCAGACTCCACTAGCTTTCGCCTTTTTTTCTTTTATGATAGCCTATGTGAATATATGTTTCTGGCAATGCTGTTGTAGGTTAGCTTACAGTTCTTTTGTTATGCCTATGTACAGTAAAAAGTGAACTGTGGTTTCAACTATTCTTATTTTTCTTTAGGGTATCTTCCACCATGTATTATTTTCACCATAATTGCACACTCGCGGCTTCCTAGTATTTGTTTCATTTCTTTCTTCAGTGATATTTGATGTACATAATATATGTGACAATGGTTATGGTCGGATGCAGCTGGGGATGCTGATTCAGATTTGTTTCCGCGTTGTCTGTTGGATCCCTCAATTCGGAGTGCTCTGGTTCTCAAAGAGGTTTGGGTGTGATAGCAATCTAAAGTTTCATCTATATTTCTCTTCAGTAACTGTAGGGGCTGGCAGTGTTGTCTCTTCATTGTTGGCCGGTACCCAATTAATAGCTAGGTGTCTTGCATTCATGAAAGCGCGTTTTGCTACACATGTGGGACATATGATTTAATTTTCCTCTCATATGTGGAATGACGGTTTTCTGGGCGATTCTCGCAAAATTGAGTCTATTCAAAGACGATGGACTTGCAAAGTCGAAGATTTAGAAGACTTGCCATACTCGGAAAAACTACGGTACCTTGAGCTATACTCATTGAAAGGTAGATTGCTGCGGGCTGATCTTATCCTAGCCCGGCGTATATTGACTGGAGATTACCCAGTCCTGAGTCCCCTATTCCAGGAGACAGTGTCTTTCGGAATAACACTAAAGCCACTAGAGGCCATTAAAAAAGTTATTTGTTGAAACTGATGTGAGACATAGGTCCTTTTCCGTTAGAATTGTCCCAGTGTGGAACTCTTTGCCTGAGCAGGTTGTTTGTGCTTCTTCATTGTCTGTGTTTAATATTCTTTTGCATGTCGCCCTTTAAGAAACAGTTTTCTAGCCTTTCTGTCTTGTTTTTCCGCACATCTGGTTGTTAATCTAGATGACGCTCCTGTGAGTGCGAGGGTAATCAAAGATAATCTAGCTCGTCTTGCGTAGCTGTGAGCCTTGGGTGCGGTATAAAATTTATCAGACGAACATCGTTAGATTTATGATTATCATTTGTTCATCCCAAGGTTAGTAATTTATTTATTATATGTGTTTATTTTAAAATAACTTTGCAATTAAGTGGAGTATATTTATTTTTCATGAAATACAAACTTAAAAAACGATCAAAAACAAACGTCCACTTTAAAATAGAAAATATTTGTTGGCATTCGGCTAAAAAATCGACCGACTGATCAAATGTATACCACACATGACGCGCCACAGCTGCGTAAAACGAGTTCGATACGCAACCCGTGCTCGACGAACCCGCAGCTGCATCAAACCGTAACCAATGTAAGTGCTGGGGGAAACTCCATATACGCGCTTTAAAAACAGCATATGTGGACGGCGTGCTGTTTCCCTGATACGAACATTTTTCGCCATTTAATTAACACTTTGCTCTGAAACATTTTTCCTTATACTTTTTACTTTGCATTAATCTTGTTGGAACAAGCAACCGCAGCACAGGAAAACATATTAATGCAATTATATAAAGCATAATACATTTCAGTCATTAGAAACACATTGAGAGCTCTGAAAATGTGCTGCACGAGAAAAATAAGCGCCTCTAGTGGTGTCTTCATGCAAACATATTGATTTTAAGGCATGTTATCGATTATAACAGTTTCAAAATGGTAACGGCATTAATACGTCACTCTTTTCGAAACAGTTATAGAAGGCTTGGAAACAGAAAACCCATAAATATTTGAAATAAAAGTCCGTTGCTTATGTAAACAAACTCCAATGAAAGTTAACTTTCAATTTTTCTCTAAAAATCAGTCTAAAGACTAATTTATGGAAGTATTATTTGAATTTAGTATTAAATTAAAGTATTAAATTAAAGTTTTATTAAAATAAAACAAAATATTTAAAAGTTTCTTTATACCCATATTTTATTTTTGTTTTCTTTTATTTTTTTTGTAAATACTTTATAACCTATGTATAATTGTATATATACATTTAACTTGTTGATTAATAATCTATAGAAATATTTAAACAAAATTTGTTGCCTTAGGATATGCAACATTCAATGTTTACATTTTTATTTGCATGAAATCATCTCAAAACTACCTCAGGACCTTGTTTATAGGATTTTGCTTTTTTTATGAAACAGTTCGTAAACTGTTTTGAAACGGTTTGCGAACTGTTAGAGTCGGAAACACCTATGACATAATGGTTTTCAAAATTTTACGAATCGCTTGCAAGCTGTTAGAATCGAAAACAGTTTCAAAATGGAAACGTCACTCATACGTCACTCTCTTTGACACAGTTTTATAGAGCTCGGAAACACAAAACGCAGAAAAATTTGAAATACAAGTCCGCTGTTTATGTAAACAAACTATAATGAAAGTTAACTTTAGATTTTTCTTTAAGAAATCAGTCTAAAGATGAATTTATAAACGTATTAATTGAATTTAGTAATCCTATTAAAATAAAATATTTACAACTTTCTAGTTGAATTATGAAGAAACTGACGGTAACTGAAAAGTCGCCATCATTGATTGATTTGATTGTTTCTTTATAACCTATGTATATATACATTTAACTTGTTTATTAATAATCTATAGAAAAACTCCAACAAAATTTATCGCCTTAAGATATGCGACATTCAATGTTTATATTTTTATTCCATATCGTCATCTCGAAACTACTTCAGGACCTTGTTTGTAAAACTTGGCTTTTTTGATGAAACAGTTCGCAAATTGGTTTGAAACAGTTTGCGAACTGTTAAAGTCAGAAATACCTATGACGTTTAATTTTCAAAATTTTACGAACTATTTGCAAACTGTTAGAATCGGAAACATGCCTTAATATTCAGATTAATGTTCAAACTGATATTTAAAATTTTTTTATACAATTTTTTGTTTTATCTTTTCTCTTTTTAAACTAGTTTTATCATTCATTTTTATCAAATAGGAATGCCTTTATATATAATTCTGAACCATATGGTCCAGAATATTTTTTTAATATTGAAATAATAGGTTTTAAATCTTGGTTAGCCATAATTTAGTAGAATTATGAAAAACGTTATAATTTTTTAACAGATTTTTTTATTGTACATAAATAGAAATGGCTTTAAATATGATTCTGAACAATGTTGCCCGGAATATTTTTTTTTGTAAAATGAATATTTACTTAAATAATAGGTTTATAAATCTTGGTTAGTAGATTTATGAAAAAAAAAGTATTTTTATTTTATAGATTTTTTATTTATATATATATATATAATATACAACATTTTCCAGATTACATTGTTTTCTGAAATGAATATTTACGGAAATAATTGAATAGGTTTTTAAATCTTGGTTAGGCACATCTGGTAGAGTTGTAAATAATTATTTTTGTTTAGTTTTTTTGGATTTACAGAATTTTTTATCCAACAGGAATGGCTTTATATATAATTATGAATAATTTTTTTGTAAAATAAATATAAACAGTTTTTAGCTATACCACAAAACAATTATGAAAAAAACATTTCTTTTAAATTGTTGTTTTACATATTTTTTATATTTCTGTAATTCTGAACAAAATTGTCCAGAATAATTTTTTTAAAATTAATATTTATTGAAATAATAAGTTTTTAAATCTTGGTTAGCTACCACAATAGAATTATGAAAAACTATTTTTTAAGATTTTTGTTTTACATTTTTTTTATTTAACAGGAATAGCTTTATATATAATTCTGAACAATATTTTCCGTTGTTGTAAAATGAATATTTATTGAAATAATGGGTTTCTAAATATTTTTGTTAAATTTTCCTTTTACAGGTTTTATTATTAAACAGTAACATAGTTCTGAACAATATTGTATAGAATTATTTTTTGGTAAAATGAATATTGAAAAATTAGGTTTCTAAATCTTGGTTAGCTACCACAATAGAATTATAAAAAATATATTTTTCTAAATTTTTGTTTTTACAGATTTTTTAATTAACAGGAGCATCTTTGTCCAAGGACTACTCTATAAAGGACATGCACCACTCAGATCCTGCCTTTGCTGGCGAAGGCCATTGGATTTATAATCAAAAATGTTTAACAATACTTAAGTATCTTATAATTTTGCCATGAGTTAGAAATAACACCACTACAGTGTATGACTTCTGCTTGGTTAATGGGAAGAGGGATAAGGAAAGACTAATTGCGTACGTCTTGATGTTATTATTACAAGTAGATTATTATTATAGTATACACATACTATTATATATATAAACATGGTGGAGTTATGTGTGCTACATAACTACCACAATATGTTTTCGTCAGGTGTCTTATACAATTTGCACATGAAGGCTCGGTACACTTGAAGGCCGAAATGTTGATATATATATATATATATATATATATGATACAAAATAAATTGATTTTAAGACATACACTGAAAAATTTTAAGACATAACTTCAACGCGAAACCTTTCTGGATCGTAACCTGGTAGCCATTAGGCTGGAATCCACACAGGTTGTTTTTTCTCTTTTTTATCGTTGGTGTTTATTAGTATTCTTGTTTTTACTTTTCCTACTTTTCAATATCGCTTGTCGATTTCACATCAAAGTTATTGTATTATTAATTAAAACTATCGGTTGTATTACATTGCTTCATTAATTTTTGGAATCGTTATTAAGTCGAGATTGGAGTCACGGATAGGTGTGGAATGGTGTTATATACCTGTACCGTGACTCTAATCTCGAACTATAATGACGATTCTAAAATTTAATGAAGTAATGTAATACAACCGATAGTTTTAATTAATACTACAATAACTTTGATGTAAAATCGACAAGCGATATTGAAAAGTATGAAAAGTAAACACAGGAATATTTATAAACACGAACGATAAAAAGAAAGGGAAGAAAAACAACCTATGTGAACTCCAGCCCAATGGCTACCAGGTTACGATCCAGAAAAGTTTCGCGTTGAAGCTATTTTCTCAATTTTTTTATTATATATATATATATATATATATATATTTAAACCATATATACATACACCAATACTTATGCAAGCTTTAATATTTAACATGATCTTTGAATGGATTGAGTATTTTTTTCACATGTTCGGTTTCGTTTTTATTAAATCTCTTATTTTTACAGCACCAAAAATAATGATAAACTAAAATGACACTAATACGAATTATGTGTAGGACAAACAATAAAGATGAAACGCCATAAAATAAAACAATAATGATGAAAAAACTCATACTGTAAATACCGTACAATTAGATTCATGTAACCCACAAATCATAATTGCAAGTTTTTTTTTTATTATAGAATATTATACAGCACATTAGCTACACTGGCAAAGAGCGCTGTCGCCAACAGCATCTAGT
>JARUHE010325028.1:0-19546 GCA_031471125.1 Archaeomysis grebnitzkii | reverse complement strand
TGAACTCTTGTTGTTTGAAAGTGCTGAATACCCTCCGGGTGCAGCGCTGGGCATTGGCCTGTTTATTTATATAATCAATCGCATAAAGCTAAAGAAACTTAAAGTAGATTGACAAAGACGCTCCTTATTCTTTGGCTTATATCTGAACTCTTTGGCTAATTTTTAAAATAAATACATTTAAGCTTTATATTTAACCACCTTATGAACTTTAGATCTTTATAAGAACTTACTTTAGGTGACCGCTAATAGTTTGATAAAACCAGCTTATAAAAATTACGAAACGAAGCCTATTATTTCATTGATAACGACAACCTCGCTTGCCAAATATAATCTGCTCTGGTAAGAGCATCCATTGGGCTTTTGTCAGTTTTGCATTTGCCGACACGTCGATACATTTTAGTATCGTCAGCAAATAGTTTAAGGATGTGATATTATCTGTGCTGTCATTTATATAGATGAGAAAGCGTATGGGGCCTAGCACAGACCCCTATGGCACCCCACTGTGGACAGAAAACCATGATGAAAATTTACCTCGTACTGAGTTTAGGTTTTATGTTTTGTAGGAAAAACTTTTAGTTTAAAAGTTCTGAATACAAGACAACAGGCCCGTTTATTTACATTTTCATTCGTTTTAAAGCTATTTGAAAAACAGCTTCAATAAATTACCTCAGATTGTTCGTATTATTGTTGGGCGATGGATGATTGGTGGTTCTATATACCAAAATTATGCCATTCCATCAAAATAATAAGAAACTATTTTAGAGTTTAATTAAATCAAAATAAAGAACCTCTCGTTCTACACTAGCGACCAAGTTTTTTTGTGACACTAGTATTTACTTATTTAAACACCTTTTATAAGGAAGTTCAAACTCATGATCAACCGAAATTGCTTTAACCCTTCCAATGAATATTTAACTTTTCAGACTCTAAGGTAGAAATACATTTCTGCGAAAAATGTATATTTGTATACATTTAAGGAGTTTATGTATTTAAATAACTTAACATAAAATTTTTGGTTACACAATTTTTTATGAACGTTTAGAGATACTTTTATTGGGAACAATGAACAGAAGGCGTATGTAAGACATTGTACTCGACAATTACATACATTAGAAACAGTGTTTCCATTCTCCTTCACTTTCTCCTTTACTTTTGCAAAATGTCCTTAAAAATGAAGTGAAGGGGAAAGTACAGGAGAAAGTGAAGGAGGTTTTTGTACTTGAAAAAATTACATCTAAATGAAATTTATTTTAATTTTCTAATGGCATTTTTAACTTTTATTTATTTAATACAAATTGGTTGAGATATATAATCTAAACACCACTTTATGAGTTTATTAGTAGAAAAATGAGTTATTGGTGTTAAAAAAATAGTTCTTGTTTTTTTCCAAAACGGTGTAAATTTATTCAACTTTTGGTTTTATAGCAATACTTATTGAACAGAAATTAAAGATATACAATGAGTGATCTATCTTAAAGAAATTTTTCTGTGAACTTTAATTTATTGAAATAACTACTTTTTTGTTGCTTTTCAACTTGTATTCTAAAGAGTAAACATTTTTTTATTTTTGGTTTTATAGCAATCATATTTGGACATCATTGAGATCTATACATAATGAATGATCTATCTTCAATAAAATTTTATGTAAAACTTGAATTTATTTAAATAACTCCGTTTTTATGCTGTCTTTGTACTTTTGGTTTTTCAATAGTAGAATAAACATTTTCAGTTTTGGTTTTACAGCAATACTTATTGAACATAAATGAAAGTCATATGCATAATGAATGGTCCATCTTAAATTAAGTTTGTTGTAAAACTTAAATTTATTGAAATTATTCAATTTTTATGTTGTCTTTGAACTTTTGTTTTTCAAAAGTAGAATAAAACAAATTTATGTTTGGTTTTACAGCAATAATTACTGAATATAAATGAAAGACGTTTGCATTGTGAATTATCTATCTTAAATATTTTTGTTTGTAGAACTTTGTTGTTAAAATAACTACGTGCTTATGTTAACTTCGTGAATAAACCCGTATGTTTTGGTTTCATTGATATAATTTGCATTTTAAAAAGTTAAGTTTTAATATTTGAAACCTCCCTAATTATAAGTTTTAATAGCCACGTTATATATTACTGTTATGAAAAATGGATTCTTTTATTGAAAAAAAATCTTAAATTACAATAAAGTATAGAGTAATCTTCGGATTTCTGAAGATTTATATTTTCTGAAAACTGTTCTGTGTTTCTTGATTGTGAAGTCTTTCACAAATGTATACTTTTATATTTGCTATTGATCTGCCGATTCTTGTTAAATCAAACCGCTGTCCTATTTGTTTTCCCATATAACATTTCCATTTTGTTTATTGAATAAAGTCTTTCACTTTAATTCTGGGTTTTATTAAGTACTTATAATTTTGGTGAACTTGACCGTAATAGATTGGTGGAATCGCGTTCATTATTAGGAATAAGTGTCCTTGGTTTAAATAGTTTTAAACTAATATAAGCTAAAGTTAACTTTTCTTTTTAGGTGAAATCTTGGTTAAAGAATTTGAATTTATTAATAATTGACTGACATTTACCAGATTAATGGTACACTAAAGTGTAACAAAAGGTTATTATATTATTTTACATTTGACTAAATAAGATTGAAAGATGCTTAAAGAAACTTTTTTTTTCAGATGAAGTTTGCTATAATTTTTGCGCTTTTTACCCTAACGTCAGCGAGGATTTACACGAGATGTGAACTTGCTCGGCTCTTTTACAAGATTGATTTCATGAGAGAAAGACTCGGCGATTGTAAGCATTTGGCTTTTAAAACTTTAATAAGCCTCCTTATTTCATAATATTGTTTAAGTTTTGTTATTTTTTAGTTTCAAACAAAATGGATCAAATTAAAAAGACTTGAATGTTCTAATGTGCAACATTCAATAACTAAATAACTAAACGTCTAAAGTAAAAAGTTTGATTAGTGTTATAAAAGCCATCAGCTGAAAACGGGTTGTAAAGCTATTTGAATACTTTTCTCAATTTGCCAATGCTGAAATATCAACTAAGCATTTAGGTCTCGGAAACCTGAAATTAGCTAACCAGGAAATTTTTGAAGCTACATAGTACAAATTATTTTTTCTTATATTGGTTTAGTTTAAGCATAAATGGATTTAATTTTTTGATTAAATGTTTTATCTTTGTAACAATATTCTTGATAGACATAGCAAATTTTTTTGATAATACTTTTTCATATTTTTATTTATAGATTGGAAATTAAGAATACATTAATAGTCTAAAAAGTGATTTTTTCATTAAATGTTTCTAGCTTGGAACATCATTTTTGTTGATTATCGAGATGAAAGAAAATCTAAGCTACTGAATGAAGGGTTGCGAGACACTTTAACTGTTCTTTGTGGATTACTAGTTAATTACGGGTCCTAACATCTGAAGGACTTTTGACTAGGTTTACTATTACCTCAAGTTGAGATATAGCGCTGGTGCTGAACTCCCTAAAAGTGTAGCGTTTGTCATTGCATGACAGCCTATATATAATACACTGTGTGTATGTGCGTTCAAGTATTACTGCTCATAATTGTATAATAATTTTTTTCAGGGTTGTGCATCGTCGAACATGAAAGTTCTTACAATACCTCGGTTATTGGGTCGAACACGGCGAACCCACATTTTAAGACCAGCTATTTCGGGTTATTTCAGGTAATGAACTGAGCATGGCTTCTTGTATTATACTTTTTGAAAGAAGTGTATGTCTAAACTTTTCTAATCTTTAAAACTTTCAGATCGGAGACGATGAATGGTGCTCGTCTCTGAAAAATCCCACCAACAACAAATGCGAGATTGGATGCAGTAGTAAGGAAATAGCATGTTTTAAACTGCATTTATTGTCTTAATATCCAATGTTTTGTTAATTCAGTTTTAAACTATTTAATAAATATAAAGTTTGATAAAATTGAAAGACTTTTAAAGGTAACCACACATTTTCAGGACTCCTGGGTTCCGAACTTACGGATGACTTTCAATGCGTCCTGAAAATGTATTCGGAGAAGGGATTTGATGCTTGGCCAACCTGGAAGCAGAGATGTCATGACAGAGACCTGAACGGCTTTTTCGAGGACTGCTTCAACATCCCGGACGAAGTTCTCCTTTTGTTCCTAGCCCGCGTAGAACACAAACTGCAGAAGGCCGAGCTGGAGAAAAAAGCTAAACTTGCTGAACTGGCTAAACAGGCTGAAGAAAGAGACAAGAAAAGGCAACGACATCATCGTGGACAGCGCCCTCGTTTAGCAGATCTTGTTTCCTCGCAGACGAGTGCATCGGTGAAATCTCAGTAGAAGTTGTCAACGTTCCTGATTAAATGCTCGTGATAAACATTTTTCTTTTCCCTTTCTTTTGTATTTCATTTTTATGAAATTAACCATCTCTATGCAATGTAGTTTTTCATAATTTGTGCCTATAATGGCTTTGTTTTTTATTTTGTTAAAGCTATAAATAAAAATTTGTATCCTTTAAAGTTAAAATTTATACAAAGATTCTTTTAGTATTTGCTCATTAATTTTAAAATGTTAGATCCTAATTAAAACTGGTATTAACATCATTGACTTGTACAATTCATCTGATATTGTTGGCTAGACCGTGTTTTATCCTATATATCTAATTCTATAAATATTTATAAAAGGACGAGCCATGAAAGGTAACTAACACTTGATATGGAGTCCATCTCCATTTGCATAGTCTGTTTTTTCTAACCAGACGCGGTTGTTCTGAACGTCAATTATCCTGGCTATCCTGTGCGGAAGCTGTCCTAACAGTAGTGTATACATGCGATGACCCATAATTTTGTTCAGTTTGTTGGGTGAACGATATTTATTCAAAGTGCTAACTGATTTTAAAGATAAGTTAGAAGTTCAAATAGAAACCATGACCTTCTACATTGCATGGAGTTGATTTATGGAACACTTGGTTCACAGATAATTCTTGGATCTTTCGTTGAGGAATTTTTACCATTACCATTAAATGAGAGCCCAAAACTTTAAATATAGAAGTTTAGCCAAAAGTTCGATACAAATGACTATCATATAATTCTCTAGATAGTTGTGCCATCAAAACCTAAAACCTAAAAGTTCAAGGAAACCAACAAAAAAACTCTCCAACATTACACACGTTTAGAAATTGTTAAGTATAGGCACGTCTTTTAATGCGAAACCTTTAATCGTACTTTTTCATAAATGCATTTATACTCCTGTTCTGTATACCACCTAAATGCAGAAAATATTTCAGAACCGTGTGCATATTTTCCTGTTATTGCATCCTGCTAGTCCCTACACTTAGTTATAGCTTGTAGAAACTACCTTTCAGTCAAAGCCTAAGTTGTGATACTAGCAAAAACAAACTAGACGTGAAATCAGCCACCTTCAAAAAAGCAAACCCATCCCTCATTAGCCCATGTCGGCTACTGTTTAATACCCACTGTGCCCTGGCCCGTTTGATTATGTTCTTCATATCCTTAAATTTGAAAAACCATGTTAATTTTGGATTATATTAAAAAAGTTTTACTGAAATTGTATGTCAATTATAAACCTAGATAATTATTCAAAGTTGAAATAGCTGTGTTAATCTACTTTATTGTCGAGCGTGCTAGCACATTCGGTGGTCGACATACTATCCAAAATATTCGAGTAGGCTTTTGAGTGTTAATCGACCTTCAGTTCTCATTTGTATCTCAAAAATGAATAGATGTTCATTGAAAGTTGAGTTATATATTTTAAAAACTTCTAATTAGAGATTTAACTTTTTTAGAAAATCTTTGGAGATTCCATGTATTGTCATACTAGAGTGAACACTAGTGCAGCATTATGCATTGGCCCAATGATTTATATAATCAACAAAGTAAACACTAAAGTCTTTAGCTTCGTAATTTGGTTTATCTACATTACTCGGGGCAATAGATTAAGTAGCCTTGTTATGTGATCATTTTGATGTAAAGACTGGAAGATACCAACTTGATTAGCCAACCCTATATTAATTAGCTCTAGCTTGTATGCATCTTTCCAATCTTGTTTTTTGAGCTTGGCAAAGTACAAAAAACTGTAAATCTGCTTAATTTCTCAAATATGCTGCACAGATAAGACTCCTTGGACACCAAGCCTAAAACCAATAAACAGAAGACCATTCATTGAATAGAACTCTGATTGATCTGCATCTTTGATAGGAAAGTCATTTAGGTTTATTTTTTAGCACATTTTTAGCCGAATTAGTTTTTTTGATAGAACTTCACTTACTTGTGTGCTTGTCAAAAATAAGCGAGCATATATTTACCTGTGAAATTAGTATAAAGGTTGTATAAAGGTTCTATAACCTCTTTAAATGTCGGTCGCAAACCAGATTTGTAAGACCGAGCTGAATAAATATTATGTATAATGACCAGAAGTTTGTATTTCTGAAAAATTAAGTTAATAGTTTCACACATGCTCTTTTGAGGGTGAAGCTGGTGGTAAAAAGCTCTGTTTACGATGCTTACAGCGGTCGTAACCTACACGAACGAGCCAACCAGCACGGCAACTTATTTTAATCAAAGAACCATAATTGGGAAGAATTTTGTCCAAGTATCGAAATTTTAAAAAGTAAGCTATGTAGTGGAGGAAAATTTACAGATTTTGATATGGCTTGAAAATGTAAAATGTAGATAAATGACGTTAGATCAGATTTGCTGAAACCACTGCACTGGACACATGAGTAACTCTTTATCCAGTCTGGTAATTATTTACAGTCCGTGCAGGTATATAACTGGTTGGAGCCACCAGTTATGTACCTACTGTCAAGGTATAGTAAATACAAATATTGAAAATCTGAACCATCACCAACCGACTATGTTTCGATAAAATGTATCGACTAAATCATCCAAGTAAATAAAAGGTCAAGGTAATGCACAAATGACTTTAATAAAAAACATTCCCATATTCTAGAATCCTTCTCGATTTTTGCTTTCTAAGCTGCTATCAATTTGATTGTCATGAATAGTCTTATACAATTTAGATTTCCTTATGAAGTCTCAAGAGTTCCACAGCTTTCAAACACCATCCATATTCAAGCAATAGATATTATGGACTTGAATTCGATGCCAACTTTAATTATAAAGCATTTCTAGGATTTATAAGCTTTATAATGGGTCCTCTAGTTTGTCCAACTATCCCAAATTTTCCAATCTTGAAAATTAGCAATTGAGTGGCGTATAAAGGAAGATATAACAAAAGTTAATTTTCTTAATGTAAAATGTTCATAAGCCAACTCAATTGAAACCGAAGACCGATAGAACAATTTTAATTTTTAGTTATTACTCAGTTTCTCCAATTTAGCTAAATATGAAAGTTGTAACTACAACCAGTTTATACCACTGTTCGTTTGTTTGCCACTCGCAGCGTAACCAAGTAGGGTTGAGAGGAGTGTAACGGGATGCGGGGTGAAATGGGATGTTTTAGGCCAAAAAATGTTATTATTTAAAAAAAAAGAATAGTCAAAATTAAATGAAACATCTATTTGATAGACAATGGCGTACGGCTTAATAATATGTATTAATAAAAGAATAATTCTTAAGGTAAATGATTGTTTTCTTAATTGGTAAAAAGTTATTACTTTTTAACTTTCTAAATATGAGCTTCAAAAACTCCCTGATAGCTCAAAAAGGAGGAAAATGGTGTTAGTTCTATTTGTAGAAGAAACTTAGCTTTAATTTCATGTTTTTTTTCATAAAAAAACATTTGATACACATTTTCTATCAACTTTATTGAACATGAGTAAAAAGAGACGCTTCGCTATTGGTGTGTTTTTAATGTATTGAAACCAGACTAAGTGTCATTAGTGTTTTTTCTGCATAGTCCTTTGAAATCCTAACTGAATATAATCCTATGTAACCAAGATTTATCAAAACTAAGATTAACCTACATTCTCACCAACATTAGGCTTTGGCCTCCTATCCTAAAAAACATTAGAAAGTTTTAGAGACCCTACTAATGGAGCAGTGTATAAAAATAATATAGTATTCCTAAACAAACTTTGTTTTGATGGCTCAATAGTCCTACTCCAGAAGGTCTAAAAAAATTTAATCAGGACCAACTGTGTTAAGTAGTCATGAGGAGAAAATTATCGTGTCCGCTTTTAAGTTTACTGCTTCTTGTGGGTTTCCTCAAGGTCGTAAAGAAGTCAAGGGTATGGTGCAATCTTACCTTACTTCTTTTTGCCGCGTCACTCGGCTCTGTAATAATATTCCGGGGAAAGACGGGATTCTGCTATTTGAAAGAAGATACAGATTTTTTAAAGAGACGAAAAACTGAACATTTAACAATGGCAAGAGCGGGGGAATTGTCACACGGAACACTTAATATGTATGATGAATTGTTAAAAAACAATATTTTAGAGTCAAAACCCCAATGCATATTCATGTGTCTATAGAAAGCAGGGATGCTTAATTAAAATCCCCAAGTGCTGCATGCTGGTAAGACAATGCACACGGTGCTCTTTTGCATTTCAGCATCAGAATTGTATCTTCCGCAATTTGTTCTCTACAAGACAAAACACTTGTATGATAGCTGGACAAACGGGTGTCCTAAAGAAACTTTATGGTGTTATGATAGCAGGTGGATGAGGGAAAATAATTTCGAAAACTGCTTCATCAAAAGTTCTTGTGGAACCAGTCCGAACATATGAAAAACCTGTTCTTTTAACATATGATGGCCACAACATAGCAAAAACTGCCATGAACAATGATATCAATTTACATCTTAACACTTTACACGCGCTATAACTTTTTGATGTGGGTGTTTCAGAGCCTTGAAAGTATCATGGAAACAAATCTTAAATGATTGGTTTACAGAATCACGGATGACTAATGTGGAAAATGCTGTATTTCCATTCTATTGGAAAAACTGTGGAAGCGACTGGAGTCAAATAATGCAATTAATTCATTCAGAGGAGCTGGATTGTATCCCCAAGACATAAATGCAGTTTTAAGTATAGTAGTGACACCAACACCTGATCTTGACCCTACAAATGATGCAACTACATGGCCTTCTACGAGAAATATTCACCAATTAAAGTCCTAAAAGAAACCATCCTTCAAGTAATTTCCCCTGAACTAACTCAACTAAGACGAACAAACAATGTAAAGAGTTCGAAGTAATGATGGTGAAAACTTAATTGAAAAGGCAGTTTTGGAGAGAAACTGAAAGCAATAAACAGAAACAAAAAAGTTCGGACAATCTAACGTTGAAGCCACATGGGCACAAAAAATAAACATCTTCGACAGAAAATAGTGACGAAGGTCGTTATCCTTGATATAGTAGATAGCATTAGTCCAAATAAAAGTAGTGACAGTGATAGTGAGATTAATACTAGTGATGAACCAAATCCAATTAGTGCAAGACAATTAAAATACTTAATTGAAAATAAAACATTTGTCATGGTCAAATATGAAGTTGCCTATTTCCTATGGTAGTCCTTAAAATAAAAAATACAGTAGAAGTTGTATGCTAAAGGTAAGCTTAAATAAATGCAAGTGGCCAACTAATGAAGACTTATATTTATTTCCATTATGCGATATTCGAAATTATTCAGACATCAGACCCCAGCAATAATCGTCGCCATTTTAATGTGCCAGCGATAAATAAGCATTGATAGCCCTAATAAAAACCAAAAAACTTAAGAGTACATAGATCGTTAAGTTATAACTAGGCAATCTTAGTCCTAGTAGTGTTAAAAAACTTAAGCATAAATGGACCCATATTATTTGAGTTACCAAATAAGTTGGTATTACCAAAAATAAATATAAGAAGCTTTCTTTCAAAATTACATGATTTTTTAGGCAAAGAAGTTTGAAAAGTTTAAACCAGCATGAACTTATTAATAGTCAAGAGTTACAATGCTCCGATCCATTCATGTAAGTTGACTGACCTTCAGCCAAGGCTCCACAGCCAAACGAAAGAAAGGTCCCGTTCCACCCCTCCAGACCCTACTCAATACATGGTCGGAGGTCCTGTTACGATTGTAGTTATTTTGTTAGACTATCTCAAACATATCAACGCCAAAAAACGTTCGAAACTTCCAGAAACAGTCCCGTTATCACGTTATGTATGTATGGAATAAAAACAGTTTCAATTTAAATTCGTTCTTCTCATTTCAAGAAAACCAACCATGTAAATCAATGAAGAACTTAAATACAATTGTTTAGTACAAATTAAACGAGGACGAAGGCATCTTAATTGCTACAGCTATGTAGATTGATTATATAAATAAACGCGCAAATGCCCAGCGCTACACCTATGTAGAGCTTCGCTACGCACGCTCGACAAAAAAATACCACCGTTTGTTTGAAACTTTATACTTGTAGTTTCAACAACTAAGAACAACCCTATAGGAATCATAACCAATTTTTACCTCTTATTCAGTTAATCTGCAAATTTTACTAATTAATCACAAAAATGAATAGTTCGCAGTTATGGTTGCAGTTTAGTATATCATTATGTTATATTTAGAGACGAGCTTAATAAAACAAATTGTTTTTGACTCAGCTATGGATTACTTCATTTATTTTACTCAATCGAGTCACAGTTCTGGCACAACCACTTTTTTTGGTGGAGTTTAAAGGTCTTAATTGGTTTACATGTCAACTTATTTTCAAGGTTTTTGGTCAAAGTATATGCATGTAATTATCAATAATAACATCTACGTTAACCTGTTCAAGTGAATGCAAGACGGACATTCATCACTCTTGCAATTTAAAAATGATCAGTTGGGTGGATTTTAACAATGATGTTAAATTGAATAACAGGTTATAGATTTGTTAAGACTGAAACATTAAAGTTTAATTTTTATTTTAAAACAGTCATCATACTAACATTAAGGTTCTAAAAGCTTACATTAAAGCGGACAAGTTTTACAAAACATGACTAAATGTAATAGAAAGTAAATTATTGGAAGAAACTTTTTTTCAACCTGTCTAGAGTGGAGGCTTCGGTTAGGTTTTGAGTGATGAGCTTCAATAGACAAGGTCGGTAATAATCGAACAAGTTCTTGTCTTTGCAATGTTCTTTCCACGCCGACCAGTAATGTAGACCTCTTTCTTGGAAGATCGTCTGCAGGCAATCCACGTCGTCCTTCAAGTCGTTGTCAAGAAGATCTGAAAAAAGAAGATGGTAAGCCTGGCAATGCATGGAGGTCGGGACAGTAAGTTTCATAGACGAAACGTTATCCATAGATGAAAATGTTGAACATTTATTTCAATACACATTTCTTTGAAATATGTTGCGACTTCTATATTTGTTTGTACCATTAGCTTTGTAGAAGTCACATTTAGGCTATTGTTTTGTCTATCAGGTTCTAGAAGGAAAATTAAGCTAGTTAACTTGCCATCAACTTAACATTAGTAGCAAAGTTCAGTTTTGAACGTTTCTTAATAATGTTGGCAATTTAATTTTATTCTTTTTAAATTGTTTTTATGCAATAAAGATAGAACTTACTTCTCTAAAATTTGAAGAAATGCCTAAAAAGTATTTCCAAATAAGATAATTGCAGAATTGAAATATAAGAATGCTTACATTTAGTACAGAAATCTAAAAGAACAGTTTACAAGAATCCAGTTCTAATAAGGGAGTTTTGTCTATGTATAGGAAAAAGTCGCCCATTTACAAGATTGAATAGATTCCCAAAATACCTGAAGGGCAAATTGGTAATTTTTGTAAAAAATACTTTTAGACAATCTAGTTGAATTGAAAGGAATAGGTTAATTGGTTAAATTAAGCTTTAAACAGGCATACAATTTATAGCATGCTCAAGCAAACAAATCATTTCAGTTACGGAATACTTGCAAGTTTTTTCTTCAAGTCTTACATTAGTTTAGTTTAAAATTGAAAGTAATGGATTTTAATACCATGTATGCTTACCATCACAAGAAACCTTACACCTGTTTGAGGTAAGGTATTTTTTACTCCGACAAAACTCTTCATCGCCTATCTGTTTTAAATATTAAACAAGTTTTAAAAGATTATTATTATTACGGAGCTATTGCAGGCGAGGCGCTAGAAGCTAAAGAAAAACAATATTCACATTCCATATTTATTATAATGGGAAACTGTTTTCAATTTAGTTTTTCTTGTCGTAATAAAACCCATTTAATATACAATGTGTGCTCATTCCACAGCTTTGATGTAGTGACCGAGAACACTCAATCTCCCATAGACATTAACTTTGATGGCGACATGCATAGAATGAGGATTAAAGATCTTATGAATATTTTATATATAGATTAACAAACTAGCTGCAAAAATAAGAGTTTGAAAACTGTTAATTATTTTTAATTTATTTCTTTGAGGGGTTGAAAGTCAATGTAATTTTATCAGAACCTGAGTAATGTGGGAAACTTTTTTTGTTTGATGTTACTAGTACGGCTACAAAGTTTTGAATCATTCAAAATGGTTCCAGTGAAGAAATATGAATATTTGCAAAGATTGTTACAATAGTCTACGATTATTTTAGGGTTAACAAGCATATGAATAAAAACTGAAAAACCGGCAAGAAAATGAAGGTATATGAAGGATACCAAAAAACTTTCTATTCTACGACATTTTAAAGAGACTAAATTTGTTTAGTTTCAAACACAATTTTGAAGCTTTTAATAATTTCCAATAAATTTAATAGCAATCCATTTTCATAAAAGTGAAACTAAAAGGCTTTGAGAATCTAAAAATAATTCATTACCTGAAAAATTCCATACTTGTGGAAGTCAATATCTTGAATGGGGTTCTCGGTTATTGCGGCAGTGTCAAACTCGGAGGTGTGATCAACCACGCACATCACTGAAATTTAGAGCAGCCATAAGGTTTTATCAATAATTCATTAAAAACCCGTAAGGAATATAAATCCACGGGCTCAAGAATCAGAACCATTAAAATTAAGTTTTCCAAAATAAAAGCTGAACGGCCACAAAGACCTAGAGGTTTCGTGAAATTAAAGTTTGAAAGTAATTAATTAATGTCCATTTAGAATACACATGTTTCACATGTAGTTAACATAGCAATGAATACACCAAAAGATCAACCTGCAGTAAACAAACTTACTACACCAAGACAACCTAGGCGAAAAGCTCTCGAGGTGAAGGTTTCCAATCTTCTCAGTCTAAAAGTATTTAACAAATTTTATGGAAAAACAAAATTTGTTAAATAAGTTTCCAATTTATGACACTTCACAGCACACGAACAGTTCTGTCTAAAAAATGTACATTTCACTAGTTTTAGAAGAAAAAAAGTGATATTTATAATGTCACCAAAACCTTTAAGTTTGTTTTACTTGAAAAAAAAAATTCACAAAATTGGTTTACTATGGTCAACTTAATATTGTTCAGGATAGTATTGAACGGTTCAAATGTTTCACGATTATTCATTCAGTAACTTCATTTAACCAAAAAATCACCTTAAAGACTATTTTTTATACTTCATTTCCAACCCATTGATGCTTAAATTAAAAAAATATAAAAAAAAACTGTCAAAAAAATTTCTGTCCCATAAACCAAAGCAAAAGAAGAAGAAAAAAAAGGTTAAAAAAATTTCTAGTTAATTTGATAAAAATGTAGATAAGAAGTGATAAAATCAAATAAAAGTACATAGTAATATATTAAAACCAATAATCAAGCCTATATGAAAATAAATGATAGATGATATATAAACATTAAAGTAATTGTCTAACACCGACGACGACATCGGAATTGCTACGCTTATGTAGAGCTTTGCTATGCACGCTCGACAAAAACAGGAAAAAGTCAATTTTTTAATTTCCAAAGAAATCAAAATGTAGAAGACCCGAGATTATATTGAAAAACGTAAAATTAGTTTATTAAATTTGAATAGTACCAAAATTTAAAAACTAAATGAAATATGAAAAATAAACTTAAAAAAATTCCAAGTCTAAAAATGTCAAATCAAACATGGTGTTACAAAGTGAGAAAACATTTTTTATCAAAAATTCACCTTAGAGACTATTTATGTGTACTTCATTTCCAATCCATTGATGCATAAATAAAAACAATCTATGAAATTTTTTTTTTTAAAAAACCCTAAATTAATTGGTTGAAAAAATGTATAAAAGTGATAAAATCAAATAAAAATACATAGTAATATATTAAAACCAATAACCAAGCCCATATGAAAAGAAATAATAGTATAGATTACTTATAAGCATTCCAGTCATTGTCTAACGCCGCCGTCTGAATTGCTACGCCTAAGTAAGGCTTCGCTACGTACGCTCGACAAAAACTGGTAAACTTTCAAAGCTGATTAAATAGAGACGACTATAGACCCAGTTAGTCTTTAAGTGTGTTTTTTTGCCATCATTTAATTGAATACGGTTAGTGTTAAGCAGTGATAACTTCAAATACAAGAATGCAACCAATGTTAAATTAAATGGAAAACATTCAACACTTTAACACTAGAGATAAACCAGAATGTAATTTGATCGCTAAAAAGCATAGGTTTGCGACAGGTTAAGCTACGGGTGTAGTGCAATAGCATGGGTTTGCAACAGGTTAAGCTACGGGTGTAGTGCAATAGCATGGGTTTGTAACAGGTTAAGCTACGGGTGTGGTGCAATAGCATGGGTTTGTAACAGGTTAAGCTACGGGTGTAGTGCAATAGCATAGGTTTGCAACAGGTTAAGCTACGGGTTTAGTGCAATAGCATTGGTTTGCAACAGGTTAAGCTACAGGTGTAGTGCAATAGCATAGGTTTGCAACAGGTTAAGCTACGGGTGTAGTGCAATAGCATAGGTTTGCAACAGGTCAAGCTACGGGTGTAGTGCAATAGCATAGGTTTGCAACAGGTTAAGCTACGGGTGTAGTGCAATAGCATAGGTTTGCAACAGGTTAAGCTACGGTTGTAGTGCAATAGCATAGGTTTGCAACAGGTTAAGCTACGGGTGTAGTGCAAGTTATCTTCTAAATAAGAGTTGGATCGGGTTGAGATTTAATACTTAGGTTAATAGATTAAAGTCATCACATTATTTTAGTAAATGATTAAATAAATTATCCTATGCCCGTTGCTGCAAACTGGGTAGATATTTAATTAAATGTTTTTTTTAGAAAACAGTCTGATAAATATTTACAAATCCCGGCAGAAGTTCCTTAACTTTAAATGCAACAGGAGTATTAATTTGGGCTAGAATATTTAGGTTCCGTTTAACAGTTTTTCAATTGACCAATTACCAAACTTTACAGCCAACACGACAGTCAAGATAATGAAAGATAAAATACTTACAGTCCCCTAATCTGTTTCGCAGGAAGTAATTCGAAAATAATAGTTTCACCAACGCACATCGATCCCAAAATAAAGATGATGCTGGAATAGCAATCAGTGCTACAAGAAATAGTTTAAGAAGGTTCTGCAAACGAAACTTTATTAGTGGTTGAGATGTGGAATAGATTAACAGAACTAAAAAGTAATTTACATACTCAGTAAAACACGAACTAGAATGTGCAAATTCGCCAAGTTAAGAAAAAAAACATTTTATCAAAAAAAATATATAAATATAAACTTTTAGCAGAGATTCAAGGCACTGCTCTACGAATTATTGGTTTTGTTAGGGATTTATCGACTTACAAAGTATTGATCATTTAACCTAAATCAAAGATACTCTTATCAGTTAGGAATGGTATACCTTAAATATTTCAATAAATTAAAGTTTTAGATAAGTAACTGTTTTTAGTGTGTTCATGAGCGCGTTACAATTTTTGAAAGTAAATTTGTATTTTTATTTTACAGCAATAATCATTCAACATAAATGGACGATCTATGCATAAGAAATTATACACATATATACGAACTAGTTATGCCTAAACCGCCATGAGGCTCAAATGTCGAGAGATAAATTATTTTTAGAATAAACAATTGTACATTTTTTGAAATTAAAAATATAAACAGCAATAACAAAAATAAAATAATGTTACATTGCATTTATACATGTATATTTATTGTTAAATTCTGAAAATAAGAAGCAAAATATGAAAAAAAACTTGAACCTTTTGTCGAGTGAAATATTCTAAAAGATCTCATTTTAAATTTAAATAACAAAATAAAAGAAATTATCTAAAAAGAATCCTATTTTATTATATTGTAAGCATATTGATTGTTCAGTTCTGAAAATTGTATGCAAAAATATTAAAAAACAAACTAGTCATTAAGAAACTAAAAACTTTAACTTGTGTTGAATGTCCCGACGACAACGACAAGGAAGACTGAGATTGAAAAGGAACACCTATTTCTTAACTTCGTTAAACTCGCTGGACAATAAACTACAACCTTGTCCGTCTGTTACCTTCTAACAAGAACGGCTGAAACAAGAATTCTCATTGCTGGCGTGCATATACCTAGTTATGGCGACATACATAGGTTATGGAAAAAATTAAAATCCTCCTAGTGGGATAGGGAGCCAATTTTTGAAATATCCTTCCAATGTAATTTGAATGAAAGATGTTAACTCCAATGATCAATGCTATATTCTATGGACAAACATGCTAATATCAACGGCTGTTGCACATTTTATGGAGTCTTATGATCTCTTTGAAATTATATTTTTATACCTGCCCCATGAGGGTGAAGGGAGGAGTGTTCAGGGCTACATAGCAGATGGATAGTATTAAGACTAAACTTTAATATTTTTTAGCATACAGGGTGGGTGGTTTCAAGCCTGGGGAGTAGTTTGAGGGCTACTTTTTTATTTATTGACCGGCCTATATGCGGGGGCAGGTGGCTTAGTTATTTTTATTTTATTTGTTGACCGCTCTATATGCCACCGGCCCTTAAAGGCGGGCGGTCTTAAGAGACATTTTTTACGAACAGTCCCAGGAGGGCGACCGGTTTAAAGGCTGCTTTATTTTATTTATTTACTCTTTTGTGTGCCGCCAGCTACATAGGGGTGTACAGTTTTAATGACCACCTTTTAACCGCGTGCCCGCGGTCCTATTTGCCGTCGACTACGTAGTGGCGGATGGTTTCAATGAACGCCTTTAACCGCGGGGAGGGCGGTTTGAGGGCTTCTTTATGCCACCGGTTACATAGCAGTGGGCAACTTAAATAATCTCCCTTTTCACCGTCGGCACCGGGGGCTGACGGTTTAAGGGCTACTTTTTTATTTCATTAATTGACAGTCTTATATGCCTTCTGTCCAGTATGGACGGGCGGTTCTAATGACCGCCTTTTTCACTGCCAACCCCGGTGGGAAAGCAACTTAACGACTAATTTAGTCGTTTGACTATCTTCTGTTTTTATGCAGGAAATACCAAACAGAAATACAAGAGTGCAAATGTCCATGGGTATTCTTATAGTGTCTATATTAATAAGCTACACTCGTGTTTGTCTGTGTGTGTTTTGTTTGTTTGTTACCTTAATACTCAAGCACGGCTGAAATAAGATTTATCGTTTTTTGCATGCACATACAACTGCTCATGGCGACATACAGCAGCTATGAAAAATGCTAACCTCCCGGGGGGATAGGGAGCACATTGTTCAAGAATCCTTTTAATGTAATTTGAATGAACAATGCTAACTCCAAAGATCAATGCTATATCATATGGGCAAACATGCAAATAGTAACGGTTGTTGCACATTTTATGCCGTTTTATGATCTTTTGAAAAAAAAAATTATATTTATTTTAACTTATTTTTGTATATATTTTTATTTATTATTTAGTATCGCCCACCCAATAAGGGATGGTTGTTTCAGGCCTGAATTTTGTTATGTTATTTATTGACCATTCTTTCAACTGCGGGCCTCGCAGGGGCGAACAGTTTAGTATTGTTTAGTTTTTTATTTTGTTTTTTAACCGTCCTATATGCTCCTGATCCCGTAGGGTGAGGATTTTAAGGGCTATTGTTTAGATTATTTATTGATCGCCCTATATACCGCGGACCCTGTAGATGAGAATGGTTTTAATGGACGCCTTTTTTACCTCGAGGCCCCGCTATATTAGGCGGTTTAAGGCTACATTTGTTTCATTTGATGACGCCCTATATGCTGCCGGCCACGTAGTGGTGGGCGGTTTAAATGACTAACCTTTTTTACCATGAGCCCCATTGGGGCGGGTGGTTTTAGGGCTACTTTCTTGTATTATTTATTGTGAACGCCCAACATGCCACCATGCTCCATAGGGCATGCAATTTTAATGATAATCCATTTCACTGCCAGCATCGCGGGGACGAGCGGCTTGGGGCCTACTTTGTTAGTTTATTGTTATTAGAATTTTCAATGAACACCTCATAACTGTTCATCTGATATATAGGTTTAAATAACTGTAGGTCAACAAAAACGTTAATAGCTACTTGAATATTAGAATATGGCTAGTTATACACAAATTTTTCATGCAAACTATCTGAATAATTACAATTACTGTACATTTGAGATAAATGATAAGTTTAGATCAAAATACAATGAATTTGAAGGTTTACTTGAATGTTTTGGATAGTACGACTACGTCGGATGGAAACATCTTTGGATGGAACAGTATCACGTTAATAGCCTAGTCAGAAATTAACGTTACATTTTAGACCTCTTTTTATATTAATTAGCCGTTCGGTGCTGTTTTTTATCTCCAATTGTACGACAAAGTTGTATTTTGGAATTAATCGTTCGGCAGTGTGTAATGGAACTGCTTATAAATAAAAGTTCTTACAATTATTTTCTTTCGAAAGTCTTAGAAAAACTACAGAACCTTACCTAACGTAACTTAACACAACTTTGCCGTACATAAAGAGTGTAAATACACAAATAAGAGTATCATTAAAAAAAGAATGGCAGATGTACCATTTCGATTTTTCATATATAACCTGCTATCATTACTTTAATATTGCATACATTTCAATAATTTGTAGCTTATTGAACATATATCATCATATTAATATTTTAATAAATGCTATTTTTGCTAAAAAAAATATTGAAAAAGTTGCAAAATTGCGTGCATGTTGGTAAGATTAACGTTAATTTTTAATAGGTCCTCTTATTTATATATTTACACTGTAGCTAGGAGAGTTGAGCTATGCAAGGTTAAGCGATTTCTTGTAGTTTTATTTCTTTATTAATACTTTACTTTATGAAGTTATTTTTATAAATTATGAAATTACAACTGCATTCCATTACATGCTGTCGAGTGGTGAATCACAAAATATGCCCTTCCACATTCAGGGAGCAGTTGTATAGTTTTACCATTTTTTATCTTCGGATCTTAGCAACTTAATAATACATTGCATCTGCTTAGTGTTTCACCAACTTCGGTCGAAAAAGTATGGAATGTTACTATCGCGAAAGAAGGTGAAAGTTGAAATGAACGGACAAATCGTACGATAAATTGGGCTGGCAACACGAACCATTAGCATTATTTCTGAAGTATTTAGGCATAATTTAGCACTACCGTGACCACACCTAACCTTACCTAACCAAACTTTGCTCCTAAAATGGTTTTCGGTGTATTAGCTATGTTCAAACTTATCCAAAAGTACTAGATGAAATGTTCAAC
>JARUHE010325017.1:0-11202 GCA_031471125.1 Archaeomysis grebnitzkii | reverse complement strand
TTATTTATTCAGTCAACAAGCCCTATTGAGAAACAGGTTAAATCATGCTTTTTTAGTGGGGCATTGGTATTTAAACCCATAGTTCAAAAGTTGGTCTAGCCCCATTGCTCAAACAAATACCCTTTAACCATGCTAATTCTTTGGGGTTGGGATCAATGCATAAAGGCCCATGGTGTAATGATGATTTTAGAGTGGTGAAAATACAAACTCTATTAGAAAATGTTAAATTGTTTTTATAAGTACAATATAAATAATTTACCCTTTTAATCAGCTTTTATGTGAAACTTGATGACCCGGAATTTCAAAAATTAAAATCACTATAGACAGATAAAATTTGTCTTAAGCAAATTTGATTAACAGGCTAATTTTTATTCATTGTTAAAAACCCTTCTAAAGTAAAAATGAAATTTTACTTCTTCAAATAATTATATTTATATTTATGGATAAATATTTGAAAAATTCTAAACTATTTTTCTAGAGTTGACTGGCAAAATTTCTTAGGGTGCGAATGTGTTTCAAAAAGTCTTCGATAGCTTGTGATTTGTAAATTTTAAGTTTTATTATTGTTTTTGAACATATCTGTGTCGTTAATATAGTATTATAGGTTAATATAGATACATTCCTTATTAATTTGTTGATAAATTTAACCAATATCTATAAATAAAATTAAATAATTCCATACACTTGATTCGAACACATTATACATTATTTTATATATTTCAAATGTTAGTAACTATTTCCAGTCGCCTCTTACCGGTAAACTCGGTAAAGTTTAATCACAGATGTTTGATGGTTTAATCTGCGATGCCTGATTTAGAAAGGTAAAAGCTGGAATTCTTCATGAAAACTAAGATAATTAAGGTGGTTTTATTATGTCAAACTAGCAGGCGTTGTTTTGTTTTAAAATGTTTTGGAATACCCCAGGGGGTAGCTTGTATTTTGTCAAAATTGTGTTGTGATTTAAACTGTGAAACGGGAAATTTTGGAACTGTGCCATTTTAGAGTAATACAAGTTATCTCTTGCAAGAAGTAACTTCTAATATGACTTAATTTATGGTTTAGATCACAAAACAATTTTGACATGATGTACTGTTGCATATTGTGTTGTTCTAAAATATTTTAAAGTGAAATGGTGCTTGTTGTTTTGGCTTAACATAGTTGCCTATTATCTTTGTTTTCTTGAAGAACTTCAACCTTATCCGTTGCAAAATAGCCTAATTAAAACATGGGTATTATTCATATAGGTAAAGTATGCGTCTAAGGCTTGGACCCCATGGGAGAACAATGTTTTATGCATGGTAAGTAATTGGTCTGCCAACTCGAAAACCATTAAAAAATCATTGTAAACCCACGTTTTGAACAACAACCTCCATGTTAAAACCAGGGGGGTTGTAGGGCTACCACTTTATGGCTATAGCATGGCTTAAACAAAGTTTATGCTGACTGGGCGATTATGCATCATCGCGTATGTTTGGCCAAAATATTTTTTGTATACAAGTAGAATTAAATTCTAAGGATCATTTCATTTTTATTTCATTTTTTGATATGGTTTCATGTTTTCCTAACTTATTTTTAAATTCTACTTCAATGAATCTAACGTCTCTCCATAATTTATTGAAGGATAAAGATTTCTATCCATTTTACTTTTATTTTATTTTTGCATAAGGCCAACATATGTTTCAACTCAACTAGGTGTCTTTAGGTCCTATTAAAACATTTAAAGTTATTAATAGTACGTTTTACAAAAATTGTATTTCTTACGTTTACGAAGTACTACTACTCGATGTCGATACACTGTTTACAAACGTGCCATTGATGAGGCAATTGATATCATATGTTCATATTGTTTCAACCATCCTAATTTATCTCCACCCAAGATTGCAGAAGAACTACGTCGTCAATTATTGTATTTATGCACAAAGGAGACCATGCTCAAATCTACTACAGGACAACTATACCAGTAAATTTAAGGAGTTGTGATTGGGTACCCTCTGGATCCTACGCTGGCTGGTTTCTATATGGGTCAGCTCGATGAAAAAGTACTAAAAATCGGTGTGTGTAAACCATTTGTATACTGCAGGTACGTCAATAATATCTTCGTTCAAGTCGATAATGATGCGCAACTTTTGAGATTAAAACAACAGCTTGAAGAAAAATCAATCCTAAAATTCACCATTGAGAAAAACATGAAGAATCGAATACTAACAAATAATAATATATGTCTGAACGTCAGAATCAAATGTGCTTATAAATACAAAGAAAACTTAGTCTCCAACTAGCTTACGCGAGCATTTAAGATAACCTCAACATGGGAAGATTTTCACGAATAAATGCAAGAAATAAGACATCCTAACCAATAATTATTCCAGTAAAGACATCATTGAGTGCGGTCGATGCTGCTTCCCATTTTGTCGTACACTTATTAACAAGACACACCAAAATTCTATAGACACTCCTCTTACTTATCCCTCCACTGACCCTCCCTCAGGTATATAATAGTTAATAGGAATTTGTTATGAAAATTAATTTGCAAACCATAATTATTTTTTTCTTTATGAGAAACCAGAAACAATAAAGTACTATGCGAATTACAATTTTGGGCTATGAAATGAGTTCTAAGAACACAATAAGATAGGCGTGAAGTTTTTTCGATATGAAACCTTCGTATGTCTGCCAAAGTAGAGACTTTGTGTTCTTACTTACAAAATGAATAAAAGTGCATTCCATTTGTTTCGCTGCAGAAATTACTTAAGCCGTGATCTCAACCGACTTTTTTCCGCATTTGATTCACTTTTCCGAGCTCAATTGTGTATTCTCTACGTGTTTTAAAAAATTGCGCATTCAAAACGTATCAAATTTTCAAGTTTCAAAATTTTAGTACTAATCAACGTTTGAATAAAAAATTCAATTTTGAATATACCTCAACAAGTGAACCCATTTCTTTAAATAAAGCAATCCACCATTTTGGATTTACATTGTCAAATCCTTCATGATTATAAATAGCCAGTGTATATTTATAACGAATGATTTATTGTTCAAAACTAAAACAAAAACATTTTTTCACCAGTAGGCAATGGTATACTGTTTTGTTAAATTTCGATTTCCGAACTAGTATTTTTCTTATTTAGAGATTGTATTAATGAAGGTTCCTCAGTTGATATATCATGATTGATAGAGCTTTGATCATCTGAGGAATTTTTTTGACATGTTGATTTAGCACTATTGATCAACTTATGATTTGTATTTAGCTTCGTTCTTTTAATCCAATGTAAACTTTCCTTAAAACTTTTGTTATTTCAATATCAATCCCTCCAATTGACATTTTGTTCTACTGATCTTTGATGTTGAAGAAAGGAAAGTTCTTTTAATAGCATTTTTTTCATTAATGGTCGTTTCACTAGATGTGAATGGCGTTGCATCTAATTGTCCTCCCATCTTCAGTAGAACTTAAAAACTTGCACTTACAACTACATAAATAAAATAAGTTGTTCAATTCACTTCTAAGTTAATCAAGGACTTTTGAGAATGTATTGCACTCGTTGCTATTGGAAGATACTTTCATATATTTGTGCCATCTCTTCAACCCCCTTTTTATATAATTAGAGTTATAACAACAATTAATTTTATTGTGAATACATGTAAACGATTAAATGATTTTTAAAAGCCATAAACATGATATTTTGAAATATAGACTTGTCATATTTCTTGCCTGGCAACAATTGTTGCAGCTGAAGATAACAGACTGAAACTGCTGCTGCTACTGCAGCACATAATCCGTTTATAGCTTTACGTGCAGAGCTATAGCTGATTTTCTTTTTACGCACAGCAGCAGCATTGGTCGCACTCAATGACCAACAAATTAATAAACTTCTGAACAAAAAGTTAAATAATATTAAAAAACTTCAAAGAACAAAAAACTAATAAACATATTTTACAACTACCAAACACATTTAAACTATAAACTAGATGAACATAATAATTGATTTTGTTCTCTTATCATAGCCTAAACTGGTGTTTTAATGTCTTTACAAAAAATTGTTTCGAATTTCGCATAATTTCTTATGTAAAGTTTCTTATTTTTTTGAAATGTTAATCAAGATAGACGATTTTAAACATTTTTATTACATCATTCCAACTTAACCAGTGGTATACGATGTACTGAAACTGTTTTCAAGTTGTATATAGTTTTTAATTACATTTTTATAATTTTAAATGTTGTATGCGAGTATTAGTACTAGTATTTTATTTTTAGCAATGCTACGTAAATGTAAGAAATATGAAAGTTTTAAAATGTATTATTGATGATTTTAATTGTTTTAACAGGCCCTGAAGATACTCAGTCCAGTAGAAACATGTGTTGACCTAATGTTCCTAAATCTGTATCAATATTTCTTATATATGTTAAGTATGTGTTAACATCAACACCAAAAGGTAGTATGACTGTTTAAGATAGTATGTGAATTGTTTAAATACATGTTCTTATATGTACGTTTGTAACAACCTAAAAAATTATTAAAGCCATATTTTGTAGCTCATAGAAATGAGCTGAAAATGATATTTGCTATCTCGAAAGCTCCAAAAATAGTTAATGAATAAAATCAAATCAATATGTTCCTATTATATGTATATATGTTATATATTAACATACATGTATGTCCCAGCGTTTGATATATAATAAAAAATTTATTCACGGTACCTGGTAGTTAATAACTAGTAAAAATATAAAAATTATATATTAATTTGAAAGTATTAAAAATTTTATTTTACTTAAATATATAAATTACCTACGTATAGATTAATATACTTTCTGACCTGTAACAAAATAATAAATTAGCAATTCAGGGTTGAGTCGGCAAGCAAAATGGTTTTGTTCTCAGGTTTCGTAAATACTTGAAAACATAACATAAAACCCCTAAAACCCCTAAAACATAACATAAAACCCTCTGCTTTCCCCAAATTACTTACATTAATGCCAACGAAGACTATTATAAATTTCCACTTGGTAAACAAACCCATTGTTAACAATAATAATTCTCTATAATTAGGAAAAATACCGGCAATTTGTACATCCCCTCCAGCTATTATTATATATTTTTATTTACAATCAAATGACGAATTTCTTCATAGAAAATATAACGATAACAAAAATGATAATGATGTCTCGTTACCAAAATGATTATTTTGTTTTGGGATGGTTCTAGAGATAGTTTAGCTGCGTAAACTAATACTTACTAATAGCTAATATAATGACACTTGTTATATACAAACCACATATATCTTGACTATTGTTTCTTTTACTACTACATAAGCCCCAGGAAAGGTCACCCAATGTTTTTTTTACTATATTTTGGATTTTGAATAACCTTTATGAAAAAGATTTTTTTGTAAGTATAATGCTCCGGTCCGGTTATAAGCAGTTGTATTGAGTTACAAGGTTGGACAAATGTATAAGAAATGCTTCAACTTGTTTATGTACAACTTTCATAAAGAATTAAAAACTCGTATAAAACAAATTTGAAATATTTTAAGAAAGTTTTATTACCGCCAGAAAGTAAAAAAAAACTAAAAATGTATTGATGAAAAAACGATCAATTGGTCAATGGTCAGGTATTTCAAATTCTTAATATCTTAATGATCAGGTATTTTAAACTCGTAGTATTTTAATGATCAGGTATTTTAAACTCTTAATATTTTAATGATCAGGTATTTTGAAATCTTAGCATTTTAATGATCAGGTATTTTAAACTCTTAATATTTTAATGATCAAGTATTTTAAACTCTTAGTATTTAGATGATCAGGTATTTTAAACTCTTAATATTTTAATGATCAGGTATTTTAAACTCTTAGTATTTTAATGATCCGGTATTTTAAACTCTTAGTATTTTAATGATCAAGTATTTTAAACTCTTAGTATTTTAATGAACAGGTATTTTAAACTCTTAGTATTTTAATGATCAGGTATCTCAAACTCTTAATATTTTAATGATCAGGTATTTTAAACTTTTAGTATTTTAATGATCAGGTATTTTAAACTCTTAGTATTTTAATGATCAGGTATTTTAAATTCTTAGTATTTTAATGATCATGTATTCCAAACTCTTAATATTTTAATGATCAGGTGTTTTACACTATTAGTATTTTAATGATCAGGTATTTTAAACTCTTAATATTTTAATGATCAAGTAATTTAAACTCTTACTATTTAAATGATCAGGTGTTTCAAACTCCTAATATTTTAACGATCAGGTATTTTAAACTCTAAGTATTTAAATACTATGGTATTTTAAACTCTAAATATTTTAATGATCAAGTATTTTAAACTCTTAGTATTTAAATGATCAGGTATTTTAAACTCTTAATATTTTAATGATCAGGTATTTTAAACTCTTAATATTTTAATGATCAGGTATTTTAAACTCTTAGTATTTAATGATCAGGTATTTTAAACTCTTAATCTTTTAATGATCAGGTATATAAAAATTTTTAGTATTTAAATGATAAGGTATTTTAAACTCTTAATATTTTAATGATCAAGTATTTTAAACTCTTGATATTTAAATGATCAGGTATTTTAAACTCTTAATATTTTAATGATCATGTATTTTAGACTTTTAGTATTTAAATGATCAGGTATTTTAAACTCTTAATATTTTAATGATCATTTATTTTAAACTCTTAATATTTTAATGACAAGTATTTTAAAGTTTTAATATTTCAAAAATCCGGTATTTTAAACTCTTAATGTTTTAATGATCAGGTATTTTAAACTCTTAATATTTTAATGAGCAGGTATTTTAAACTCTTAATGTTTTAATGATTAGGTATTTTAAACTTTTAATGTTTTAATGATTAGGTATTTTAAACTCTTAATATTTTAATGAGCAGATATTTTAAAGTCTTAATATTTTAATGATCAGGCATTTTAATCTTTCAATGTTTTAATGATTAGGTATTTTAAATTCTTAATATTTTAATGAGCAGGTATTTTAAAATCTTAATATTTTAAAGATCCGGTATTTTAAAATCTTAATGTTTTAATGATCAGGTATTCTAAATTCTTAGTATTTTAATGAGCAGGTATTATAAAGTCTTAATATTTCAAAGATCCGGTATTTCAAACTCTTAATGTTTTAATGATTAGGTATTTTAAACTCTTAATATTTTTATGAGCAGGTATTTTAAAATCTTAATATTTTAATGATCAGGTATTTTAAACTCTAAATATTTTAATGATTAGGTATTTTAAACTCTTAATATTTTAATGAGCAGGTATTTTAAAGTCTTAATATTTTAATGATCAGGTATTTTAAACTCTAAATATTTTATTGATTAGGTATTTTAAACTCTTAATTTTTTAATGAGCAGGTATTTTAAAGTTTTAATATTTTAATGATCAGGTATTTTAAACTCTTAATATTTTAATGATCAGGTATTTTGAAAATTTAATATTTTAATAATCAGGTAATTTAGATTCTTAATATTTTAATGATCAAGTATTTTAAAATCTCTATGAGTCAGATTCAGGGCTGAAGAGAGCTTAGTTTATTGACAAAATAACACTGTTTTAACCTTCCAACTCAGTATTGCCATAAGGATTGAAATACACCAATTAACCATTGAAAATAATCCTTATTGTATGTAACAAATTAATTTCTATACATGCAAAAATATTTTATGATCAGAAGGTATTAAGAAGAAATTAATTAAATATTTAAAACAAATTTGAAAGAATAGATGAGACAATATTCTTAAAACTTTTATAATTGAACCAAAAAATAGAAACTGATTATAAAATTTTTCCTAAAACTTTTTCTAAAATAAATTTCACTTCTTAAGGAATTATTTTAGAACTATTTTAATTAATTTTATCCAATTATTTATATTTTTCAAAGTGTTCAGATCTAAAATTTATATCAAATAATATCATGATTAAATTTCTTTTTGAAAATAAGCTTTCTTGGTTGACTTTTTTTCTTTTGAAATTTGAGGATTTATTTTCAATAAAGCTTTTATTTTGGAAGGAAATAATTTTCTATTGTGTTAGAATATAAAATACTAAAAAATATGCCACAATAATGTGAACTAAGATTTCTGATAATTTATAATAATTAAAACAATAACTATAATGATAATTTATAACAATTGTATGGTTTATAATAATATATAATAATGACAATGTATAATTATTGTATGGTTTATAATAATGCAAACTAATTAAAATATCAATAATAATAGCTTATAATAACTATATGGTTCATAATAATTTAAACAATAATGATAATATTCTTGTAACAATTATAAGCTTTATAGTAATTTATAATAATTAAAATAATTATTTTAATTGTTCGGTCAACAATTATAATTTAAGAAGCGAGCTCTGAACGGCCTTCAATATAAGTTTCAAGCTTGCAAAATTATGAACGAAAATAGTAATAATAAAAATAATAATAATTGGAGCTTTCATATAGCGGGTTTAATCGAACTTAACCGATCTCTGCCCCGTTTCACATATAAACCTTACTATTGCTACCCACATCAAGGGATGTGTACCCTAAGGATATGCAGCCGACATACGGCGTGTCCTCCAAGCCGGGGTAAGCTTAGCATATGATATTTTAAGGGAATTCAGTCACGTTTAAATCTCAATGAAATAGCCTTAGAGCACACTCTATTGAAGTCTTTTGCACGTTAAGTTTAATTTTTGTTTAAAAGTTCAAAACTTTTAAGTTTTGTCTGTGTTATTTATTTAACTTTTGTTTTAAAACTTACAATATTGCAGTTTTGTCTCTGTTATGTTTTAGTGTTTTAAGGTTTATAAGTTTAAAACTTTTTTAGTTTAAAAGATTAAAAGTACTGTCCTTGTTATGTTTTAATGTTTAAAACTTGTAGGTATTGTCCATGCTATGTATTAAAGTGGGTTTTTTTTAAAGTTTAGTATTCAAAGTTTATTCTGTATTAGTTTTAAGGTTTTGTTTGTTGTAGACAGTAATTGTAGGTACACTGCCACACTTACGGACATTATATGTGTGTTTGCTGCAAAAAAAAATTTTAAGTAGGAATGTTATTTATTTCCCATCTAAGACATAGAGATTGACACAGCAGCTAATGATCACCAAAAATAATGTAGAAAACCTATATAAATCGACCCGTATGTGAACATAATTATGGACGATAAAGGATTAATAGCCAGATAATGTGTTTAATAAAAAAATTATCCAGATTATGTATTTAATAGAACAATAATGAACTCCCATAAAACTCATAACTCTGATGATATGTGTTCTTTATTGCCGTACAGGTTCACTGTTTATATTGAAGAACATTATATACTGTAGATTGCTAGAGATATAAATGTTATAATTTAATTCATTTATATGTTTATGTAAGAAAAGATAAATTATAAGCGGATGTTGAATAACAATTATCTTTTGATAGCATTTGTGAGATTAATATTCTTAATAAAAACTTGAAAGAAGATCAAGAATTAAGATTCCTTAGCATTATTATTTTAAGTTGAAAGAATTATGTTATGATTCTCCTCCCAATTTAATCTCAACCAGCAAAGAACATTTTTTTCTTTTTGTGAACAAATGTTTTCAGACAGGAACTGTATCGAGGTACTCACAAAGTAGGACGGTTCAAAATTCAGTGGTAGAAACGGTTTCAACGTGGTATGGTTGTTCTCATGAAATCAAGTACAGCGAAGAATTGTTTTTAAAATAACTTCAAATAGTAAGTTGAATTTAAATTCTATTTATAAACTTACATGTGTGTTACAACTTCAAGGTAAATAAATATTTTTTGTTATATTATTTATGTGTTTTTTATATTTCTTATATTTGAAGGAAATGGATATTTTTTAATAAATATTCCACATTTAATAAATATTAGATAATGTCACATCATAATGGACAAGAAATGTCATAATTTGTTAGAAGTATAAGATTAATAATTTAGGAGTAAACTGATGGAGCTTCATTATTTATTATATGAATTATTGCAGACGTCATATTTAATTAATCTGACATATGACTTTTTCATATCACATTTATTGCAATAAAATAATAAGCCTCATATGTTTCCTTAATATCAAAAAACATTTTCCAAATTGTGTTTGTCTTTCTGTAATAACGATGACAAACATTTCAACGAAAATCAAATGTGTTTTGAAATATATAGAATCATTTTTTTGTTTTTGATGTATTTTACTATGTTTAAAATATACTTTTGTGTGAAAGGTATTTTTATTATCTACATTGTTGCTGTTATTATTGTTTTTTTTAGTGTCATGATTATTATTATTGTTGTTATTATCATTACTGTTATTTTTTTAGGCTGAGACCAAGAAGGATAACACTGGGGAACAATTTAAAAAAAAAATTCTGTTGAGTTAAGTTTTTGAGCCTTTTTAGAGTAAAATTTACATGCTGATTCCAAATTTGTATTCAGTTTTTTTTCTATCACGTCCCGTTTAAATAAAATACCCAAAGATTAACCATATCTAGATATAGCCATATCTAGATCTAGATCCCTATCTTTTAACATGGAAATACGAAAATCTAGATATTTATTTTACTAAAACTAGCTATACACCGGCAGTAAAAGTTAGCATCACTGGTTTGTTGCTTGTGCAGTTTCACCAATCTGGTAACTCTGGTGCAGTCACAGTTGAGACAGCGCGGTGCGAGGTGTGTGCGGCTCCCAATTGGTCAGTATCTTCAAACTGAAAGCCATAGGATAGTAGTAATTAAGAGGATTTGTTATGGCTTTTCTTAAAACCTTGTAACACTATGCAGATATAATTTTTATTTGGTTTTATGTTTTAAAGCTTGAAACTATTCCAGCTTAGTGTTTTATTTATACAATGTCTGCTCCTGCAACGTCTCGTCGTAAGTGCCTAAACAACCCTGACTCCTTCTGCTATATATGTGGTAGCTTCACAATTCCAAGTCAGAAAACAAACATCAGCGCATTCGTCAAACAAGCATATTTTAAACTGAAACTCGGTGATCAAGAGAAGTCATGGGCCCCTCACAAAGTGTGCAAGCAGTGTGTCGAAAGTTTACGAATGTGGACCAAAGGAACACGTAAAAAGTTGTCATTTGGTATACCATTGACTGTTAATTTTGTTTAGTTAAAACATCAGGATTTAACAAGAAAAATAAAATTCATATAGAATATCCCAGTCTACCGTCAGCTAT
>JARUHE010325006.1:0-11202 GCA_031471125.1 Archaeomysis grebnitzkii | reverse complement strand
ATAATGTTAACCATTAAACATCTATAAAAAAGTATATAATACATGAATAAATATGATTTTAGTATATTTTATTTTTCATTTTTCAAGACTAAATTTATTTTAACCTTTCCAGAAATTCTCTCTCCAAGACTCTGATGTGAAGAGATACCAGAAGGGAAGAGGAATCCTCGGCGCCCTTGACTTCGGTGAGTTCAAACATTAAAAAATAATAATTAATTAATTAATTAAGATAATTAATTAATTAAGATAATTAATTAATTAAGATAATTAATTAATTAAGATAATTATTTAATTAATTAAGATAATTAATTAATTAATTAATTAAAGATAATTGATTTAAAAATATATACTGTATAAGTATGTGAAATAAAACCAACCTAAATTACCCAGAAGCAAACGAAGCAAAAAGAATACTAACCTGAATCCCTTAAAACTGAACGAAACCATGTGAAACTAACCTTGATCCCTTAAAACTGAACGAAACAATGTGAAACTAACACCCTTCCTTGTCCTCAGAACACTTTGGATCCATCCGCATGGAAACTGTCCTTGCCGGAGCCAAGGCCCTTCACTACGACGCCGGTATGTTCTGGTACTCCATCCCTGTGCAAGACCAAGAAAAGGTCGAGGTTATGCCTTACTTCTTCAGCTCTGCCATCCCTGAATACACTTCCACCGATCACTTGGTAAGGTTTTTGATCTCTTGGGTTAGGGTGTGTGTGTAATGCACATCCTCCAAGTACTTGGTAAGGTTTATCAACTCTTGGGTTAGGGTATGTGTGTAATGTATGGCCTCCAAGCACTTGGTAAGGTTTATCAACTCTTGGGTTAGGGTATGTGTGTAGCGCATATCCTCCAAGTACTTGGTAAGGTTTTCCACACTGAATGCTGAATACTTTTATTAATATATTAAATAACAATTAATGCATAAAGAATAATGAGCAATGCATAATAATTGATGAATAATGAATAACAATTAATGAATAATTAATAAAGAATAATGAACAATGAACAACAAATTATGACTAACGAATAATGAATAATGACGAGTTAATAATGACTAAATAATAATGAATAACGACGAGTGAATAACAACTAACGAATAATGAATAACGAACAATGAATAACAATTGATGAATAATGAATAGTGACTAACGAATAATGAATAACGACTAACGAACCCTTCCACAGATGTGCGTCCAAATCTCTGCCCACTCTCCACGCGTGTCTCGCTTCAGAACTTTGCCTCAAATCCTCAGCCAACAACCTCATGTCGAGGGCGAGGTCAAGGTCTTCACTGGAACTGACCAATGCGAAGTCGAACAAGTCCAGACTATGGTGAGTAGATTTAATATTTAAAAAAAATTGGGAAGTTTTTTCATTTTTTTTTTTTTTTTTTTTTTATTTATTTTTTTAAATAGTTTTTTTATTTTTTTTTTTAAATAGTTTTTTTATTTATTTTCTTAAAATAGTTTTTTCATTTATATTTTTAAAATGTTTTTTTTATTTATTTTTTTGAATAGTTCTTTCATTTATTTCTTTGAATAGTTTTTTCATTGGAATACTTTTCGTTATTTAGAAGAAATGTATTTGAAGAAGCATTTTGTTTTATTTTCATTAACTGAATTAAAAAACCAAAGATATTTTGGATTAACCAAAACTGAAAAAAAAATGTTCGTAGTATTAACCAAAATTTTTTTGCCAACAGTTCAAGATCGAGTTGAGCGAAGAAAGGAAGAACGAACTCATGTACGAACTCGCGCACCCATCCTGCTCAATGGGCAGACACAACAACTCTTGCAACAGCTGGCCCATCGACGCCGTCTACGACAGAGCTATGCTCAAGATCAAATACGATGCTGTAAGAAATAAATTCACTTTCGTAGAAAAAGACGAAACAAATATTATAATAATTGTTTTTATTATTATTAATATTATATTATCATTATTGTTATTATTATTAATCTTTTACAGGCAAAGATGCCAACCATGTTGAAGAACGCCACCTTCATCGCTGCCGATATCGGCAGAGGAATGATGTTCCCACAGATCTACTTCAACTACATGAATGTTAACAACCCAGAAGGAAAGATCACAATCCGTGCTGAAAGGTAAGAATTATTATTATTATACTTCATTTATTAAAACCATAACACAAACCAAAATCCACCAACCATAACCAAAACCTTAAAACACGATTAAAACCCACCAACCAAAACCAAAACCTAAAATTACAATTAAAAACCCATCAACCATAACCAAAACCTTAAAACACAAACTAAAACCCACCAACCATAACCAAAACCTTAAAATACAATTAAAACCCAACCAACCAACCCACCAACCAAAACCAAAACCTTAAAACACGAATAAAACCAACCAACCAAAACTAAAACCTCACAACCTTGCTTTTGCAGACCACTGAAGTCCCAATACTGGAACATCTGGAACGAGCAGCCCCATTCACAGGCCATGATCCACAGAATGAGGATTCCCAGAGCCTTGGACGCCGCCCTTCCCATCGGAGGAGCTTTCACTCCTGCCATCAGGTTCAGACAAATCTTCCTCGGCGAGCCAGTCGACACCAACAAGTGTGTCATCTCCAAGGAAACGGTAGGACTTTTTTTTTTGGTCTATTATTTTTTAGCCATCTAAAAGATTAATGGTAGGACTCTTATTTATTTGTTTGTTTATTCTTTTTTAACCAAGTCTAAAGGATTATGCCTGTGAAATTATTTGCTAGAAGTATGTAAGGAACAGACGAGACCTTTATCTTAATTATTATTATTATCAATATTATTAAAATTGTCATCATAATTATCATCATTAAGTGTCACCACAATTGTCATTACAATTATCATCATTAAGTGTCACCACAATTATCATAATTAATCATTAATTATTAATCACAATTTAACCACAATCATTAACCACAATTCCTTCCCCTCAATTTAACCACAATGATTAACCACAATTCTTTCCCCTCGCCACCAAACCACAGGTGAAGACCTACGACGGCACCGTCATCAGCATCGGCGACCTCGCCCCAACCAAGTGTTGGTCGGTGATCGCCCACGACAGGACCGAGGCCCACGCCTGGGTGTTGGAAGGTCGCATCAACGGAGGAGCTCTCCAGGCCAGACTTGTCTCTCCCACTAGAGCCTCCACCATCGAAATGGTCGAAGGCAATGTCAAGGTGAGGTTGGGTTGCTGTAACGTTGGTGTGACGTTGGTGTTACGTTACTTTAATGTTACTTCAATGTTACGTTAATGTTACGTCATTTTAACGTTACCTTAATGTTACGTTAATGTTACGTTAAAGTTATGTTCAGGTTACATGGATGTAAGGTTAATGTAACATTGGTGTAACAATCACAATCTTTAGATTTGAACCAAAAATTAATTACTGCTTATAACTCCTGATAAAAATAAATACAATCAGCAATATTAATCTGTCCTTCGATAGGTCAACTGTATAAATCCAAACTTCAAAAAACTATTCAAAACTAATCTAAAATAAAACATTTGTTTTCTTCCACAATAACCAATACAAATCCATTCTGCAGATCAACGCCGATGAAGTGAAACCCGCAGTTGAAAAGTACATCTTGGACACCAAGGGTGAAGTCTTCGCCATCGTCCACAACATCAACGGAAAATTCGCTGTCGAGCTTCCCTCAAAGCTCACCGTCTACATGCACGACGGACAAATGGAAGTGAAAGTGGGACTCCGGTACAAGGGTCTCATGTCAGGTCTTTGCGGAGACTTCAACGGAGAGTACAAATATGACCTCAAGGGACCCCAACGTTGCGTCTACGACCGCAAGCATCGCGATGTCTTCTACATGGCTTACATCTCCCAGCAGACCGACTGCCCCGAATTCAAGGCTTACAAGGAGAAGGTCGCCCAATTCCAGGGCTCCTGCAAACACGCTTACTCCTTCACTCACCAACCAGACATCACCCACACCTACTACAGTGAGTCTTGCTTCGGTTTTATTTACTTACATTGGGTGAGTTTCCAGAAAAAAGCCTTAATGGGTTTAAGTTAATGGCGTCACAGGTTTTCAACCAATCATTTGTGTGTAAACTGATCATTGATTGGTTGGCAATACTGTGACGTTATAAGTTTCAAACAGATTGAAGAGTTTGGTTTTCTGGAAGTTCGCTTTCAGCTGATTTAAGGAGCATTGCTTGTATGGCTCCATGGGTACACGTGGTACTATACAATATTTATAAGTATTTATAAATATTTATAAATATTTATAAAGATTTATAAATATTTATAAAGGTTTATAAAGATTTATAAATATTTATAAATTATATATCATTATATATAAAATACCAAAACACATCAGGTTGGCATGAACTTCATGTTTTATATTTGTGATGTCATTGTAATTATTTAGGTATATAATTTTCCCAATTTATAATTTCTGGCAGAGAGAAAACACTATTTCGTAATTAGTATTTAATAATTTAATAATTTTTATTTAGTAATTAAATAATTTATATATAGTAATTTAGTAATTAGTATTTAATAAGTTAGTAATTGATATTGAGTAATTAAAATACCGAATTTCTTGCAGAGAACCAGCAATACACCAAACACTGGTACTACGACAGAATCACCCTCGCCGATAGATTCTGCAACAGCCTCACACCTGTCTCTGCCTGCAACCAGGACAGCGCTCCCGCTTTCCATGTTGACAAGATGATGGTATGTTTGTTATTGTTGTTACTGTTATTACTGTTATTATTATTATTATTACTATTATTATTATTATATTTGTTTTTATTATTATTATTATTATTATTAGTATTAGTATTATTATTCTGATTTTTATTTTTACTGTTATTATTATTCTTAATATTTATTGTTATTGTTATTTTTATTATTATTATTAGTATTAGTATTAGTATTATTATTCTGATTTTTACTATTACTGTTACAATTAGTACTATTATTGTTATTTTATTCATTGATGTTTTTATTATTACAAATGCTTAAACGAAAGCTTAGATGAAGGTATAAATAGATTTTAAAAACAAATATAAGATTGTAAAACAATTTTATTATAATAAGTTATGAAACGTAATTTATAGATGATAAAATATTACCAAAAAAAACAACTTTTGATCTGAAATATTAAATACAAAGAATTAAAAACTGTAAAACTAGAAATTAAAAAAAAAAATAAACAACTTAAAAACAACTTAAAAACAACTTTAAAACAACTTTAAAACAACTTTAAAACTTTGTGAAATTTTCAGGTCGGCTACAAGTGCTGGATGAAGGCCACAGCTTCCGCTGATGTCAAGACTTACTTCAGCGCCTCTGGTGAGCAAAAGTTGCCCTACAAGTTCGAGGGAGACTTCCACATGACTTTGCCAGTTGAAAACCACCAATGCATCAGAAAGAACTAAGTTCTTCTCAACATTACGAACAATGCATCAGAAAGAACCAAGTTCTTCTTAACATTACCAACAATGCATCAGAAAGAACCAAGTTCTTCTTAACATTACCAACAATGCATCAGAAGGAACCAAGTTCTTCTTAACATTACCAACAATGCACGAGAAAGAACCAAGTTCTTCTTAACATTACCAACAATGCACGAGAAAAAACCAAGTTCTTCTCAACATTACCAACTGTGCATCATTAAAGATTCCAATCAACCAACTATGCATCAGATAGAACCAAGTCAACCAACTATGCATCAGATAGAACTAAGTCAACCACATTTGCATAATAAAGAACTAAGTTTCATCTTTACATCTCTCTGAAACTTTTTCCTGACTTTTCGCAAAACATCAGCGGGTTTAGTTGTTACTTATTTCAAAAGTGTAATATGTTTAACCGACTGATGCATTCACGTAAAACAACAAAACATTTACATGTAAGATCTAAGAAAAAATCTTTTGTTACTAAGGATGATAACATTTTTGTGATATTTCTTCATGTTATCGTCGTTAAATTCTAGACGTGCAATACTATTACAATTCATGAATTGATGTAACGAATAAAACAACTAAATAAAAGCAAAATTAATTTAAATCTTTCATTTTCTCCTTTTGTCCATTTGTCACACAAAACTTGACCGCGATCTCGACCTAAACTTTTCTTGAGCTAGATCAACATTTCTTGATCAAGCATCAAATTTTCTTGTGTTTAGATTCGAGAAAATTGATCCAAATACAAGAAAAGTTGATTCTGGATCAAGAAACATTGGATCGAGAGAACGATTTTATTAAGAGCAAGAATGTACTATTGCCTCATGTAACCTACTTCGGTTTAATTCTTGGGATTTTTAATAAAAATATGAATATACAGCAAACAATTTTTCAAATTAAATAAATAATTAATTGTATGAATATATAATAAACAACGTTTTTCAAAAAATAAATAATGGTTGGGCTTATTATCGCTAACTTGTGGTTATGAAAAACTAGTAACAGCTAGCAAAAGGGGAAAATCGAAACAAGTCTCTCTTTCATAGGCGAGTAAATCATATGGAGTTTTTATCTTTTATATTTCACAAATAAAATTTATAACATTACAAGCAACAGCTAATTAATACAATACACACATTTTAACATCAGTAAAAATATTTAGAAGATGGGAAATAAACGTAATGTGGGAAAAAAGGAAACTGTAAACTGCTGACGCAGCTGCTTAGATTTAGAACTTATAGTTACGATAACCTACTTTTGTACTCATATCATCCTTGGTCTACAACTTATCCAGTCTATTATTTATTGAATCAATTAACTGACTCCGCCTTCTTACTCAAGTCATTATATTCATTCACCACTCTCTGGGAGAAGATGGCTCTCCTGGTATTAACCCTAACATGCTGCCGGGAGATTAATGATGCATAAGAAAGTATCATTGGCAACGATTCGAGTCCGCTTTAAGGCTATTTCATTGAGAATTTGAACGTTGTTGTGTGCTTTTAAAAATTCATATGCTAAGCTTACTCCGGCTTGAAGGAGAGCGCCATATACCGGCTGCATACCCTTTGGGTACACGTCACCTGATTTGTGAGCTGTTACAGCTGGAAGGCGGTCTTTCAATTTAATGCATCATTATTATTGTTAAGCTTGAAGAGTTTAGACCTATTAGATCTATTGGGCCTCCCCGTAACCAACTGAAAGAAGTCTTCACATATTACCCAAGAATAACCCTTTATAATTTTGAGCACTTAAACAAGGATCCCTCTCAGTTTTATTTTTTTTCAACGATAACATTTTAAAATTTAGTGATTGTTTTGCGATGTAAGTTTATAGCTTGACAATTATTTTTGGTTTTAAGTTTGCTTGTGAGTAGAAATGTTTACCTTTTTATTTTTATTTAAAACTTGAAATTTAAAATTCTATACAATTGTCAGATGAATTTGAAAATACATAAATGTCTAGTTCAGAAATGACATTTTCTTGTAAACTATTTTATAATTTTAATCAAGAAGCCAATCATTTTAATATTAAAAAGAAAATAGAAACAATGTAAACATTTAATAATTACGCTTACATGAGAAACAAAATACAAAGTTACATAAGCATTCAAAAATTACTTCGTTTTATTTAAACAAAAAAAAGTTTATAATAAAAATCAAGCATGTTTGCATTTGCTGTAGGCCATAACATTGTTATTTGATGAAGACTTGCAAATTTATTATATTTATATTATTTCGGTGTATAAAAATTTGAAAGAAAATATCAAAGTTCAAACATAATACGAAGAATTAAAGATGTTGTTGGATTCCAAACATAAATTTATGGCACGATACTGTCAAATTGTGTCGTTGTGGGGAATATAACACAGCAAAAGTGACTCAATTTCTAGTATATTTTATTTGTTGAAATTGATAAGGTTCACTAACTACCCCCCAAGAAAAGTACGTACGCGTACTAGACATACCAAACGTACCTGAACTAAAGAAGCACGTACCTGGCACATTTTATCCACAAAAACACTTATGTACATATTTTGTGGATACAAAAATACCAAACCAGCACATACTTTGTGAGAAAACGCACCGAAAGTATGTTCTTTTTACAACGTACGTTTGGTATGCGTATGTACGTACAACGTATTTATTCTGGGAGGGTATTTGTACATTAAAAATCACTGTAGTGGTGTTATTTCTAACTCACCACAACATTTATGACACACTTAAACATTATTAAACAGCTCTTGATAACAAACCCAATGGCCTTCGCTAGCAAAGGCAATAATTGAGCGGTGCATGTCCTTGATAGAGTAGTCCTTGGTTATTATATATGATCATTAAAGCACTGGAATTCAATTGAAAAAGTTTAGAAGTTATTGTATTTGATCATTAAAGCACTTGCATTAAGTTAAACTTGTTTGTATTTAATCATTATGCATCATTATGTATATTTATACATGCTTCTGCATAATGTATATAAGTGTAAAGGTATGCTTTGAAGTATATATTAATATAGATATGAATGTGTCAATCTATGTGTTTATCTATCTATTTATTTATACATCTAAGGATATGTTAACACATCTATGCTCTAGTTCAAGGGGCCACGAGTAACTATTCTAAATAATTAGCTTATAGCTTAGATGCTAATATATATTTACATGTTTTATACTTTTAAAAAACTCCATTGTAAAGATTTATGTACATTTTTGCATAGTATGCGATCTTAGTAACACATTTACATAATTTAAAACGTTTTTATACCTTGTGATATAAATAAGACGTCTTTAGGCCAGGACCCATATGAGATGGTCCCGGGAACCACCTGTTGAGAAACACTGCTCTACAGCAAGGCCCTGTCTTTCATTCATACACACAAAGTTTTTTTACGTTGTCATAGCCTACTCTAAGTTTTTCTTACCTTGTGCGTGCGCGCCATACAATCAGGGCATCCTTATTTTATGGTTTGTTCAACAATGGTTCATTAGGTTCTCAAGGAAACCCAATTTCAAAACTCCAAGGAACAGTTTTTATGAGATATTATTATCATTAACATTGTTTAGCATTATTAATATGATTATTACTATTTTAAATATTAATTTTTTTTTTTATTAAATAATATTTCTAATATTTTTTTCAAATTAATGACTTCATGAACAGCTTGAATAAAATAGTACTGCCCTTCATGGTACCATCCAATGAACCGTTTCTTACAAATTCATTCCATGGTGTGACGAATGATAAGTAAAACTATGGTTCCATGTGTATGGGCGAGTCAACCCAAAGACCAATCACATTGAAGTAATCTGAGATAACAATCATTTGCCAATCATGGAAAGGTTTGATGTTACTGTGATTTTATCACTTTTTATCTACATTTTTTCATCAAATTAACTTAGAATTTTTTCCTATTTTGGTTTGATTTATGTATCAAAGGATTGGAAATGAAGTATACACAAATAGTCTCAAGGTGATTTTTTCATTAAATGATGTTTTCTCACTTTGCAACACCATGTTTGATTGACATTTGTAGAGATAACATTTTTTAATCATCGCGAGACATTTGAACCGTTTGGTTCGTGGATATTAACTCATGGACCGCCCATTTTTTAATGACTAACTTTCAAATTTATAAACATATGTGGAAACCGAATCCATCCAACAAAGTTAACTTAGTTTCCACAAAATCGAATGGGTTAATATGTTTATCATTGTTGATATCACAGTTTTTATCAACAGTTTAATCTGTTTAATATCGATGACGTTACAGTTTTTATCCACAGTCATAGCACTCTTAACCAATCAGTGTTGTAGGAAATTTTAGTGATTGGCTTAAAAGTTGTGACGTCAACATTGATGAACAATTTGTTTTCTGGAAATTCGCGGATTTTTGTTATCAGAATGGACGTTTGTTTATTTTTTATTTCATTTCTTTTTATTTTCATTTTATTTTTCTTACAATTTATTTGTTTTCATTTTATTTATTTTTAATTTTTTTTTCTATCTTTTTTTTATTAATTGTTACTCAAATCCAACTTTCTTTCCAGGTGGCAGCTGCAAGACCTGCATGTCCCGCGTGCCATACGCCACTCTGATCGCAACGTTGATGTGTTGCGTCGGCGTTGGCGTCTTCTGCGGAACCATGTACCGGGGCAGCACCCTGACGCTGCGGATGTTCGAAGACGTCTTCAAGTTCCACGTCAAGTGGTATGTAATCTTTCGGTGACAGGTTGCCTTTTGGTAGTTAGTAGAATATAATTGTATTTAGCACTTCTGTAGATTATTTTTCGGTACTTCTGTAGAATACAATCATCTTTTGTACTTCTGTAGAATACAATCGTCTTTTGTACTTCTGTAGAATACAATCGTCTTTTGTACTTCTGTAGATTATTTTTTCGGTACTTCTGCAGAATACAATTGTCTTTAGTACTTCTGTAGGTTATATTTTTGGTACTTCTGTAATTGTTTGTACTTATATGGAATACAATTGTTTTGGTACTTCTGTAGATTATTTTGTTGGTACTTATGTAGACTACAATTTATTGTTACTCATGTAGAATAAGGTTATGTTGAGATACCTACAAGGTTAGAATAAAAACGCTTAGAACGTAGAGGTGTTGTGTTTTGTTTTCAAATGTTTCTTGGGGGCTGAAGTAGTATTTTGAATTGTTTGGTAAAAGTAGTATATAATATGTAAAATTGTAAATAGAGTAATACTGATCCTTAAACATCTGTATTCAAATTGTAGATTTAAGTTTTACTTTATTTGAAATATTTAGTTGTACAAAGACATGAAAAATAATAGTTTTACGAATTTATTTTTAGCTTTCAAGTTTTTATGATTAAGAAATGAATTAGGTTTTTTCATACAGCTTCACCGTTTGATGTCGGACCGAATGTTATCATTTGCTTTAATTTAATTTAATTTAATGTAATGTAATTTAATGTAGAAATTAAGCCTCAGTTACTTGCACTTGGCGCCAAACCATTAAACTCAACACACATTTTTATATTGGTAAAAATAATTATTACCAATGGCTTTCATATTGTCCATTCCAATAATAATTCTTATGGAGTATGTGGCAAACATAACTCCAATAATAATTCATATGGAACGTGTGGCAAACATAGCTCCAATAATAATTCTTATGGAGCATGTGGCAAACATAACTCCAATAATAATTCTTATGGAGTATGTGGCAAACATAACTCCAATAATAATTCTTATGGAGTATGTGGCAAACATAAC
>JARUHE010324996.1:0-11202 GCA_031471125.1 Archaeomysis grebnitzkii | reverse complement strand
ACATATAAACTAATGTGTGTGTAAATATATAAATATATGATTAAAAACTCACAGCTTGTCGTCCAATTCATGGATGTTCAAAACAACGCTTCCATAGCACTCGTGAGCCGGATTTGTTGGACCATAAACCACAATTTTGGCCGTTTTTGGCAACCTGGATCTTTCGTCGTCAGAGCTGAAATATTTTTGATATTTTGATTGTGTGAAACAAAATTGAATCATTTGACATGATTTTGTGACTTTTCTGACCGTTTATATTTTGTATGGTGTGGAAGGCTGTCATAATAGTAAGACTCCTGGAACATAGAATCATAAAACTTCAAAAGTTCCTAAAACGTAGAATCGTGAAAGGGAGAAATCCTAAAACGTCCACATCATTTCTATGGTGTATACAAAGAAAGCGTGACACAAAACCAACTGGGACGTTGTTAAATTGGTATGCCTCAAACAGAGATTTTTCCCATAACGCAAGCAACATTTGGTCTACGTTTCAGGAGTTTTACTGTAGTACGACATTTACCGTATTTATGGTACGATACTAAAATTATTCCATTACGGTTTTAGAAACTATGGAGTAAGGACAATGGAATTGACACAGATGACCACAACTGACAAAGATATATAATAAGACATCAAATAAATATGTCGGTGTAGGTACTATCGCCCAAGAAATAAGAGTACCTCTTATCTGAAAAACTAGTTTAATTACATAATTTTAAATAAGTTAATTAACTTTACAAATAAACCAAAATTCTGTTTCTTGCGTTTATTTATGTTTGAATGTTTTACAATATCGAACAAAACAATTTAAAACTGTATGCGCATTGGAGAGGACCTTTATTTTTTGGGCGATAGTACATAGTTTTTAATACCTGGAAGAAGAAGACGATTGTGGAGACGAGCAATCTTGATCCACGTATTCGTATAAGCTTTCCTTCGATTTTGAAATGGGGATGTCTGAAAATTTTAGAAATTATCGCTTTCATGAGTAACACTTTACTCGTTGCATATATATTTAGTAACACATAGGCCTATCTTGACGTTTGTTGTTGTAATTTGGATTATTATAATTATTATTATTATTATAATTATAGTTATTATAATTATTATTTTTATTATTATAATGATTATAATTATTATTTTAATTATTGTTATTTTAATTATTATTATAATTATTATTATTATTATTATAAATGTTTTTTATAATTATTATAATTTTTATATTTATTATTATGATTATTATAATTACTAACATTAGTAATATTATAATATATCTATTATAGAATTAACATTATGTTAGTATATAATTGGATCGACAATAGCACAAGTGAGGTAACCCACCTTGAATTAATATAAAGCTTACCTCAATTGTATAATTGTCGATCTAATTATTATCATTAACAATATTATAATATATTCATTGTAGATTTAACATTATATTATTATGTAATTATCATCATTAATAATATTATAATATTTTCATTATAGAGTTAACATTATATTATATAATTATTATTAACCATAATATTATATTACCTTTATTATAGAATTAACATTATATTATTGTATAATTATTATCAATAGTTATATTATAATATATTAATTATAGAACTAACATTATATTATTGTATAATTATTATCAATAATTATATTATAATATATTAATTATATAATTAACATTATATTATTACATATTTATTATATAATTTGTATTATACTGTTTTATTGTATTTTAAAATATAAATTATTATATATTTAGCTTGTGATACCAAAAACTTTGAACATACAACAACTTAAATCATGAAACGTTTAACTTATTAATGCTATAAGGTCCAATATATACTACTCTAGAATTCTTATTACCCCTTCACTATGCAATGTATCATATATGATACGTTGCGTAAGAGTTGCTTTCAATACAAATTTCAATGTGATATACTTCTTATGGAAATAAGGGTTAAAAACAACCCTTATTGTACGGTTCACATGTACTAAAAACACTTGAGTAACTGTTATGTCTAAGATAGTCAAATGACATCATCAAGTTTATAATCTTTGGTAACAGTGCACACTGTTCTGTTGATTCAAACTTTTGTGTGATTCAATCAAAATCGTATTACATTGGTCGATGTGTACAATTTTGATTGGATCACAAGAAACTTGATTGGTTCAAAACGGTGTGTGTTGTTAACAAAGATTAGTCAATTCGATGATGTTAATATTGACTATCTTGGACATAACGTTAGTTAGTCAATTTGATGATGTTAATATTGACTATCTTAGACATAAAGTTAGTCAATTTGATGATGTTAATGTTGACTATCTTAGACATAAAGTTAGTCAATTTGATGATGTTAATATTGACTATCTTAGAGAAAAGGTTAGTCAATTTGATGATGTTAGTATTAACTATCTTGGATATAAAGTTAGTCAATTAGATGATGTTGATATTGACTATCTTAGACATAAAGTTACTCAAATTGATGATGTTAATATTGACTATCTTAGACATAAAGTTAGTCAGTTTGATGATGTTAGTATTGAATATCCTAGACATAAAGTTAGTCAAGTGTCTTCAGGTGTGGTCCTAATGATAGTAAATGGTTGATGAATTTAAATTTGAAATTTGAGAAATGGTCACATCACAGAATCAATTGTGAAGAAATTTAAGATTTATTTAGTTTAGATTTTCGACTAAATAGCGAATTTCACCTAAAAGCCATTTTCAAATGTTTTTTAAATGTTATTAATTTATGAAAAGTTATTTTATTGTTTTTGTTTTTTCCCTTTTAGTAGTTTTGCAAGATATTATCGAAAGGAATTATAGTTCCCTTTTCAACCCTTCAGTGCCTATTGGGACAAATAAATTTAATTTAAATTTGAGGTTTAATGTATTTCCCTATTAAAATTATTCACCTAAAACAGCATTAGAAAAACTAGTAATTAACTATAGATAAAACAATGAAGTCTCTCGTGTTTAGGGAAAGTTGTTGCTGATTAATAGCTCTACGCTTTATTCTAATTCAATATTTCTTTAAAAAGTTATAAATCAAGCTTTGATTTTCTTTAACCATAGAAAAACAGAGCCAAAATACTCCTAAAACAATTTTGTTTAAAAAAAAATTGTAAAAATATTTTTGTAAAGGTTGTTGAATATTAATAGGTTTTCATTTCATAAGTTAACATTCCTTTAAAATGGAAAAGAAAAAACATTTTTTCCAAATTCATCAAAAGAAAACACCAAAAAAGCTATTATTTAAAAAAAAATTCAATTTTAAAAATGAAAACCTTAAAGAAAAATAATAAAAAATAAAATTTCCACTTTTTATCCAGTCAATAACGAAAGTTTGTTCAGTATAAAAAAGAATCAATTGAAAGATGCAAAATTTCATCTTTTTAATACTCAGACATATTATTTTAAAATAATCTTAACTTTCGAATAAAATGTTATCAAAATGAAGTAGTAAAAAGCTGTGTAGCTTAAGCGAATATAAAAATGTTTTTAGTTAATATATTTCTAATATCACTTGATAAGAGATAAGTAATTATTGTCAGAAACTTTGTAAAAAAATATATTTCATAACGAGGCTTAGTGAGTATCACTAATTTTATACAATTGTTGCAGGAACAATCAAAAACTTGATTAAATAAATAAACAAACAAATTTATCAAACAAAACAAATTCATAACACCAGAGCGCTTTTATCCTTGTGTGATAATGATTGTTTTCTGTTTTTATTACACCTGTGTACCTTTTATTCATCTCTCTCTCTCTTTCTATCTCGCTCTCTCTCTCTCTCTCTCCCTCTCTCTCTCTCTCTCTCTCTCTCTCTCTCTCTCTCTTCACACACAGCATACATTTCCATTTTATTACCTTACTATGCATCTTACAAATGGATCAATAATAGCACAAGTGCGGTAACCCACATTCAAATAACATAGGGCTTACCTCACTTGGGCTATGCTCGATCTAAATTAAACTTTTAACGCATTCAACTGAAAAAACTGAAACCTTATAAGTAAAACAGAAATTTAAATTTATTTAATCAACCTTAAAAATAAAAATAAAAAGTTAAGCTATTTAATATATTTTATAAACAAAAATGAATATGCATGTTTTGCTTGTTTATCTTTTATTATTTTAGCTGCCCAATAAAATCAGTTCAAATTGTATGTTTGTATGATTTTTAGTAATTAATTAAGGACTGTTATTTTTTGGATGATAGTACATACCTGGAACTTCAAGCGAGATGGATGGATGGAACATGTAGGCGTCCTCAACATGATCCTTGACTGTGAATTTTGTCCTTCTTGCCACCACGGGCGACAGTCTCGGCATTGAAGAAGTTTCTAAAAGGTTCGACAGACTTGACCTCCATTTGTGGGCGTGGCTTTTGAAGTCGTTGCTGTTGCTCTTCATCGACATGTCAATCGGGCGGGTTTCTTGGGGAATTATCTTTTCTGTTGATCATTCGTATGTTTTGTAAGTACTGGTTTGTAATAACAGTTTGAATATGTTAATAGCAATGATAATAATGTTAATGTTAATAATAATAATGATAATGTTAATAATAATAATCATAATGTTAATAATAATAATCATAATGTTAATAATAATAATCATAATGTTAATAATAATAATGATAATAATATTAATAATAATAATATTATTATTAATAAAAACATAGACTAGCAGTACACTCAACTACTAAATGTGTATCATAAGGTGTCCTGAAATCATGTCACGAAGATTTCTCACTACAAAATAATTGATCTATTCGACTATGTCAATATCCTTACCGCAAGGTGAAAACTAAAACCTAGATTGACAAAGTAATATTAAAAAAGACTAAGAATATAGTTTTCGAAACAATGAACAATGAAGGAACAGGCTTACCTAAAGGGTTCTCTCTTTTTTGAGGTTTAGGCATCGGATGAACTTTTGCAAACGGCTTCTTGATATTTGTTGGTGATTTATCGAAGTTTGTTGTGGCGAAAGTTTTTCGATGTAGTTTTTCCTTTCTGGAGTATGTGGCCTCGGTCATGTTCATATTGTTGCTCGGGTGCTTGTCTTGATCTACAGTCGCGTCAGATGAATCGGAAACCTCCTTTCGGTCAACACTGTCATCTCCGCTCCTTTGTGAGGACATCCTCGAACCACCTGAGACAACTCTGGTTCTAAAACTGAATTCGTTTTGGTCAAGGGAACTGTTTTGACTCATTTGAAGGACTTTATCCTCGACAAATTTTTTCCTACTTTCGTTACCCACATTTTCTGGACTTGAATCGGTTTTATACTTTTTGGTTTTTCTTCTCAAACATTTTTCGAACCTGCTTTGCTCTTCATTGCTTGACTTTGTCTCCAAACTGGTCTTCTTTTTGGCCTTTTTTGTCCATTTCTTCGCTTGTCGTCTCCAAGATTTCTTTCCTGCAATTCCTTTCACGTCTTGGCTGTACGAAGATCCACTTCGTTCGTCCAAGGAATCGTCCGATTTCCATTTGTGGTAACTGCAAATATTCGTTCATTTATTCATTCTTGTTGTAAATGTTTTTGTTTTATAAAACAAAATTTATATTAAAAAAAATTATAGTTTATTTTTTTGCCAACTTTAATAACAACATATAAAAAGAATTCACATTTTTATAGTTTTATCTTTTTACAAAGTTTAATAAAAACATAAATAAATATATTAAATACTTTAGGTTCGTAGATGACTGTGGTAGATTGGTCCACTTTATAGGTAGTTTTATATAAAAGTTAGTAATTTTATCATGAAGGAAATGTGCTCCTAAAAAATTATGAATTTAATTAAAGTCAAAAAACATAGACCACATAAAAAAACTGTTTCACTGAATTATCATGTCATTTCTTAGAAAAAAATTATTACTAAGTATTTGTTGAATAAAAAGTCTGAATGTTTATGAATCAACGAACAAAACTTTCTTAAACTAAAAGCTATTTCAAAAGTTCATTAACTAAAACTTTTTTGAAAAAAAAAACAAGATTTAAAAATGAAGTTGTTTTAACTTTTAAATAGTTTTAACATGTAACCCAAAGAAAATGTTTCCATAGGTTGAAGATTAGTTTATAGTTTTACAACTTCAAATAGTATTTTTTTTGAAATTTCATATAACTATCGTAGGGTCATTTATTATTACCGCTCTCATCGTATGGTTGTTTACATACAGCTATCAATTATCATTATCACAGATTTAACAATTTTAAATAATTTATGTTTTTTACTTTTTCAATTTATTTTTATTGTTTTTATTGTTTTAATACAACTGAATAGTTCAAGTTTCATTATTTTTAACATTTCGAAAAATCTTTATCTTTGAACTATTATTCAGTGTTAATGCTTTTAATTTTTTACAAATTTCTTTACCTTGGAATTTTTAGAATCTTTTGCTTTTATTTATTTTTCAATTTGGTCCACTTTTGAATTTTTTAGAATCTTTTGCTTTTATCTAATTTTCAATTTTGTCTACTTTTGATTTTTTTAGAATCTTATTACTTTTATTTACTTTTCAATTTGTTCTACTTTAGAATTTTTTAGAATCTTATTGATTTTATTTACTCTTCAATTTGGTTTACCTTTGTGTTTTTTACAATGTTATTACTACTTATTTTTATGTTAAAATTATTATACTTTGTTTAAACTTGTTTTCTTATATAGTTTTAAAACTTAAATATCTTATAAAGTTTTTAAAATTTAATAATCTTATAAAGTTTTAAATATAATTATCTTATAACGTTTTTAAAATTAAACTATCTTATAAAGTTTTAAATTTAATGATCTTATTAAGTTTTTAAAATTAAACTATCTTATAAAGTTTATAAAAATTTAATTATCTTATAAAGTTTATAAAATTTAATAATCTTACAAAGTTTTTAAAATTTAAATATCTTATAAAGTTTATAAAACTTAATAATCTTATAAAGTTTTTAAAATTTAAATATCTTATCAAGTTTATAAAACTTAATAATCTTATAAAGTTTTTAAAAGTTAAATATCTTATAAAGTTTATAAAACTTAATAATCTTATAACGTTTTTAAATTTAATAATCTTATAAAGTTTATAAAACTTGATAATCTTATAAAGTTTTTAAAATTTAATAATCTTATAAAGTTTTTAAATTTTAAATATCTAGAAAGTTTAAAATTTAATAATCTTATAAAGTTTTTAAATTTAATTATCTTATGAAGTTTTTAAAATGTAATTATCTTATAAAGTTTATTTACCTTTGAATCTTCTTCGTCTTTGCCTTAGCGGCCGCCGCAGCAGCGAGAAACGCAGCCGGATCGTTGGTTCTTGGTTGTTTGGGTGCGGTCGGTCTGAAGCAACAGAAGCAAAGGTTCGAAAATCTGCTCGAAAGGCCTTCAAAGTTGATGTAAATGCCGCAAATTTTCACCAAAACCATTTTTCTATTTTTGACACTTTTGAATTTTCTATGTTTGAATTAGTGAAATAAATAAATAAATTAACAAATGAACAAATAAATAAATCAATAAATGAATAAATAAATAATTAAATAAATAAATAAATACATAAATAAATAAATAAATAAATAAATAAATAAATAAATAAATAAATAAATAAATAAATAAATAAATAAATAAATAAATATAATAATAAACAAACAAATGATTCTTTTCAAAGGTAAACCATTTTTGTAAAAACTGGTCGAAAGTTAAATTTCATTTATCTTATTTATAATTTTGAGCAATGTACATTTTAAAAAATGTTTGTGAGTTTCTTCAAAAAGCTGCAACTAAATAGATTCATGAACACAATTTCATTTATTAACATTTTATATTCATTGTCTATATATTACAAGATACTGCATGCGGTCACTAGTAGCTGAACCTTCCCAAAAATCTATAAAACTGTGATGAAGTGCCACTAATTCATTACTTAGCAGTTATTCATTACATGAATTATTTCAGCAATATAGTTGTGTATTTGATCACATTTGTGTCTGTAAATTTTTCGAATAAAATTAATTAGCTGAAGTCATAGCATCACTTTATAATTCAGATTTCCTAAGCAAGATTGAGCAAGCGAATTCAGCTCACGAAAAGCCACTTAACAACATCTTACAAGATCTGACACAGAGTGAACACAGCCAATTTCAAAATATAAATAAACAAATTAAAAATGTTGAAAATACTTTTCAGTTTTATAAGCAAGTTTATGGAAGAAATTTATATTTATCAGCGCCATCAATCTGCTTGGTTTGGTTTGTTTTTAGTGCATTAAAGCTATAAAATAATACTTGAATGTTTCTTGTAAAAAATAAACAAAAGCACGAAATAAATTTTCATAAATTTCAACGCAACATTAAATGCGTTTGCCAACAAACTTTCAGCTTTGCATTCAATAGTTGATATTTTATTGCAAACACAAATAAATATTTAAAAAGTTTAAAAAATCATTATGATAATACAATGTTTTTTCAACATAGAAAATAATTCCATTTAATATTTTTTAATTTCTGGGTTCTTTATAAAAGACTACGCTGTGGTATCGATTAGCCAGAGTATTGGGTATAAAATCAATCTTCAGGAGTAGAAATTTACTATGTGTGAGTGCTAAATGCAACGTCACAACTTACAAATGTGTAAACCAGTCCTTATTCTACCTTAATGAGTAAAATTCGTCATAGGCAAAAAATGTATCGCCAAAATAAATCATTTATTTGACAGTGTAATGTAATTTACATTTCTCCTATAATCTAAATGTAAACCTAACAAGTGGTTGCAACAACACCTGTGAGTCGCCTAAGTAAATTTGTGGTTTCAAGAAATTTTTATTCAAAAATGTATAGCTAAAAAATTATAGTTTGAAAATCCATAGGTGGCTGTTTTTGAAAGTTTATTAACTTTAATCTTTTGTTGTAAGATACAAATTCTAGAACATGGACAACAAACAAAAAGTTTTTAGTATAATGAATTGCAACATAGGTTGCAGGTTAACACTTATAGTTTGGTTAAGTATACTTTAATGTATTAAATAAAGAAAATGAAAAATGACACTTCAAATACGTTGATGTTTTTTACCATTTTTATTTTAAACTTAATATTTATAATTGAAAAAATCACTAACATTCATGTAATATTTTATTGCTAAGGTTTTGTTTAAACGGTATAATAAAATTTAAATCATAAATGTTTATAGCCCATTATTAAATTATATAATAATAAAATTTAAATAAAACTTAAATAAAAAATTTAAATCATAAATTATTAAATCCTAAAATAGAATACAATAAAGTGAACAAAAAGTTCGGTAAAAGAAACGTAGAAAATGCCACCAAAACAAAATTAAATAAACAACAAAATGAACAAAAAAAAGTTAATGTATAACGCATAGCTTTGCTTCGCTTATGATTCAAAATACTTAGTATAATTACAATTAACCTTAGACTTAAATTAATATAATTGAGTGGTATGCAGATGTCTATGCTTAAATTCGATACTCTGCTATTGATATTGTTTTATATAAATTTTGTATTATTGTAATTGTCATTATTATTGTTATTATTATTATCATTCTTATTATTATTATAGTTTTTATTATTATTATTGTTATTGTTGTTATAGTTATTATCGTTATTTTTATTATTATAGTTTTTATTATTAATATTCTTATTATTATTGTTATTATAGTTATTATCGTTATTACTATTATTATAGTTTTTGTTATTATTATACTTATTATTATTGTTGTTATAGTAATTATCGTTATTATTATTATTATTGCTATAGTTTTTGTTATTGTTATTGTTATTGTTATTATCGTTATTATTATTACATTCATGCGTGCAAGTGCAGTGTGAGTATATGAAAAAGGATGTCATTAGAGTCTGCAATAAAACAAATTTATTGGAAAGTTATGTAAATAGATTATTCTGTGCCAGGCGACAATTACATTTTTCACACTTTTCACTACAAATAGTTTCTGGATTTCTTGGTTTAAATTTACATAAAATCATTAAAATGTCCGTCAACAATTAACATTTCTACTGTGAAGGTTTTTGAAATATTTCTGTAATTTATACGTTGAACTTTCACTATCTAACAACTGTCCAGTTATTACTGTAAGGGCGAAAATACATTCAACTTTATATTGAAATTCTCCTTAACGACTAACTATTTATTATTTCAATTCCTAAGACAAGTTAAGCCTTGTATTGAAAATAACAATTTTCTTCTGACTAAATGTTAATGTAATGATTAAATTCATTAAATTTAGGCATTGAAATTAACCTTTGACGCCGGTCCAATTACTATGACTAAATCACAATAAAATTTGCATCAAAGGGTCTTATAAATGTTTCAATGCTTTATTTGACATTCCAAAAGTATGGAAACATAGTAGAGGAAAACAACAGGGGAAAATATGGTGACTTAAAAGGGGAAAAGTAAAGAAAATAGTATACATTTTTTCTGTCATATTAAAGTCGGGAGGGTGTTCCATAACACTTCTGTAACGTGTGTTTGACCATTCAAGGACATAAAAAAGTACAAAATAAAAGTGTAATATCATAATAATGAAATAATGAAAAAATGAAATAACACAATAGTATATAATAAAATGCTAATAAAGAAAATTTAAAACATTTAAAAAATTTATAATAGTTTCAACAAAGTATTTTTTTGCGTTTTTATGAAATAGAAAATAAAATTACATTTGTTTTATTTAATGAACGTAATGGATTTTTTTATGTAAACATTTTCAATGAACTGTTTCATAACTATGTTAAATTTTTATTTTGTTTTTGTTTTTATTTTGTTTCATAAAATATTTTTAAGTTTTCATAAATAAGTATTTTATTTTACGTTATTGTTTATAAACTGTTCCAAAGTTTTTTACTTTATATTGTTATTATATTATAACTTTAAAGAATAAAAAAAATTGAGACAAGGTTTCTCTCAAATTCTTATTGTGGCACATGTTGTATGTGAGATGAGAAATCATTCACAGTTGCTTTCATGGCCGAAACAAGAAGGATGTTCCCACAAAATAACGAAACCAGTGTCATAGTCACCTATATATATTAGCATATATATATACTAATTAAAAATAAATAATAAACATCAAAACATGCATTCAATTTAATACAGAATAAAAAACATTTAAATTGTATGTATGATTAATATGTAAACTTTATAAAATAGACAACGCTTGTAAAGATTA
>JARUHE010324985.1:0-11203 GCA_031471125.1 Archaeomysis grebnitzkii | reverse complement strand
ACATACATACAAACACACATACATACACACATACAAACACACACACAAACACACATACACACACATACAAACACACCACACACACATAAACACACACACACATAACCACAGGCATAACCACACACACACACACACACACACACACACACACACACACACACTCAAATAAACAAACAAACAAACAGAGAGAGAGTGTGTTAATAATTAAAATCAGAATAATTTTAAAAAAAAATAAGTGAAATGATTTTAAAAACTTATTTTGTGGTTTATTAAACTTTATTTACCAATTTAAACTTGCACAATCGACATGCATGGGTCAGTTCGCCATCTTCTCCGGTGTCTGCTTCTTGCATTCACAATTTAGATGAAGGTGAATGTTAGTTTTTTGTTTTCACAGTTTTTTTCTTTATTGAAGAAAGTTTATAGATAATCAGCTGAATAATGTCTTTGCTTAAATAAAAAAATTCTATATACAGCAATGCCCCGCACAGTGTGACTAATTGCTTCCATGGATGTGTCCCACTGTGCGAGAGCATGTGATAAATATAAAATGTGGTAATTGGTTCCCAATAAAATTTTTACTATTATTTCTGTGTTTAATGTAACAAATAATGAATAATAAGACAAGCTAAATGTTTACAAATTTAGTTATAATTATGTATACAGAACAATTAAACAGAACAAAGAAATAAAAAAGATTTGCATACATAATTAAATAAAAAAATAGATGGACTTTATTTATTTCCTCCGCCGAAAAATTGCATCAACATTGTCTGGACAAATTTTTTCTGTGGCTTCTTTTGCTTGTACATATCTTTGTAGCATCTAATGCCATTTTTAAGATTTTGGCAAATCTTAGTGCTCTGGCCAAAATCAGGATCAATTTCCATAATTTCATCTGACAAAGTTTCAATACAAGTGATAATTTTTGCAAGTTGTTCATGCATAATTCTTTTGAGGGAATTTAATTTATTTCGGCATCACTCAAGTTTTTCTCCTTTTCTTCGTATGCTCGTTGTTCTCCAATATTAAAAAGAGATACATTGTTGAGTTCTTTAATGTTTGAATTGATGCAATCGATTACATTATTTGAATCTATTCTTCAAAACCAAGTTCTTTTCCTATTTCAACAATGTTATTGGTGACTTGCGCATAATTAGTTTAGAAACCAACGAAATCATTTATGCAATGTGGTATGATGTTTCCATACAGCCCTCGTGTTGCTTGCTGTATCTTCCGACCACACTTCACCTATGTTTGAAATAACATTTCTTATGTTATAGGATTTTAAAAATTCAGTCAATGATGGTGCATTTTCTCCCTTTGTAGCTTGTATGGCTTGTGCTAATGTTTGGCATAAATAGTAAGCCTTAAAAGTTACAATGACACCTTGGTTCATTGACTGAATTAATGATGTACTGGTGACAGAAAAGAAATTTGTACATATTCATTTAAATCTGAAAGGGCAGTAGGATGACCTGGTGCAATATTTGTTACATGGCAAAATAGCTGGTGAAACAATCTTCAAATAAAACTTTTGTGACCCATGCCTATTTGTTTGCATGCCACAATACTGGGAGAGTATTTTTTGAATTTCCTTTAAGGGCTCGAGGATCTTCTGCACGGTACACAAGCATCGGCTGCATTTCCACCCGATAAAAGTGTCAGATGATCTTTTGAAACTTTATATCCAGGGCATGACTTTTTATTTGCCGATATAAAAGTACATGCTGGCAATTTTTTCCAAAATAATCCTGTTTCATTGACATTGAATAGTTGTTCATCTTTATATCTACCATTTTGTATGATATCTTTTAAGTCTTGAGGATATCTTGAAGCAGCGTCTTTATCTGCGCTTGCACTTTCACCAACAATACGCACATTATGAAGGCCAGTTGGTTTTTTAAAACAATAAAACCAGTCCTGACTTGCTTTGAAATTTGAAATTGTTCCTCCCTCTTCTTCGTTTTTTCAAGTCACTTTAAAGACTTATTGCTTTGGCCTGTATTTCAATTTCACTTAGTGAAATTCCTTTCTGATTTAAATCATCTATCCATATTGATAATAGTCGCTCCATGTTTTCAATTATTGTTGATTTGTTTTTATATATAGATTTTGATAAATAAGATGCAGTAGTTATTCCATGCTTTTTATATTGATCTTTCTTTTTCATAATTAATCGCTAATATTTTTTTCACATGCTATTTTGGTTTTTGATGCACCTTCCTCATGAAACTTTACTATATCAAGCTTCTGTTCTAATGTTAGCCACTTCTGTTTGTTAGACACAGAAAGACTTTCATTCGGTTTTCTTTTTGCGCTCATGTTTATGAAAGGGTTGTTTATATTTTTCGAAATGATGATGAGCACGTCTTCACTCACTTGTGGCTTGCTACTTACTGAGGTAAGATCAACCGCGTGACTCTCCGCAAAGGTGTATGTCAGTGCTACCAACCAACATTTTATTCTTTTCGCATGAAAATGGTGGATTTTATCAAAAGGGTCTTTAAATGAAAAATTATGTTATAGTGAAGCACGCACAGTAGGAAACAACACTGTGCGGGGCATTGCTGTATTATATTTTCTTTAAAAAATGACATTTTATAGCTCAAATTAATTTTTTTTATAAATTTAAAAAAAAATTCTTGAGTACTTACAATGCTTAAAAATAAAAAAGCTTCTATAGATTATTTCCCTAAAAATGATGGTTTTAATGAACTTAAAAATATTTAATTATTTATATAAGTTCAATTAATCTGTAATCTAATTTTTTGATATTACTGAAACCATTTGTTACCTCTGGTTGATGGATGCCCTATTATATCCAATTTTTTTTGATAAAATGATGTTTTCTTACTTTATTACATTATGTTTGACTGACATTTCTGATTTGTGGACATATAATTTTTTTTAATATTTTGTTTTTATTTATGCATCAATGGATTGGAAATGGAAGTATACATAAATAGTCGATTTAGGTGATTTTTTGATTAAATGATGTTTTCTTACTTTGTAACACTGTTTTTGATTGACATTTCTGATTGTGGAAATAAATATTATTTTAAAGTTACTGATTGAATGGTCGCGAGACATTTGAATGGTTCGGTTCGTGGATTACTTTTTCCTGCTGTGTCCTTGTCCTTTTTCTGTGTGAAGTAATGTCCTTGAATGCGGATATGAATATTATTTAAAAATCCTTTTGGTTTTAATAACAAATGGTTTTTATTTCAGTTCAAAATGTCCATCGGTGTACCCATCAAAGTTCTTCACGAGGCCGAGGGCCACACCATCACAGTCGAGACAATTCTCGGAGAAGTCTATCGTGGAAAACTTCTCGAAGCAGAGGACAACATGAATGTACAGGTGGGTCTCGCAGATCAGTGTGCCAAAAATAATTAGTTTTTGCTGTTCAAGATTTTATTTGGTCAGCAAAGGCTAATTGTCTTGAACAAGTGAATTTCTGCAGCAGGACGTTGCTTCAGCTGCCATCAATAGTCTCTCCACCACTAATCCTAATGGAGTAATCACTAGAATGGCAACTGAAATCCCAAAAATTGATGTCCTCTTTGAAATGAGAGAATCTATTTCAGCACCCTGTCATGGATGTTAATGTGTATTAAATTGCAAGATATCATTTTAACTGCCATATCAGTAATTATTATAGAGCAAACTGCTGCAATAGCCCTAAATTCCTCATGTGCTTTACATGATTACTTTCACATCCGATTGGCTTAATGGTAGCTACCTTGCTATACCATCTTGGCTTTTGTATAAACTAATACTAAAAAATAGATTTCAATTTGGCAATAAAATAAAAATTTAATTATTTAATTTTAGTTGATTTAAAAATAATTTGTGTGGTCAGTACCTTCAGTATCTTTCTTGTATTTCAAATCAGGACCTCTTTTTTCCATTTATTACAGGCGATCCCTGCATTAATGTACAAAACACACTTCACATTATGACAAACTTGCCTAGTTATACATATAAGTAACTCGGATTAATAGGTGTTTTTTATAGTCATTCCTTCAGGCAAAGTTTTCTATGAACCACACTGTATAACATACATTGTCTGTTTTGTATCACTAGTGTTACATAAGACACACTATGCTACTAGACTTATGTATCACCTGTCTTAAGAGTGCTGAATATCCACAGGGTACCGCACTGAATATGTATAGAACTGTTCATTTTTAGGGTATCCATCCTTCGGATACCCTATTACAAACGACATGCGTGGGTCAGACTGTCGGCGTCTCGCGTTCACAGCTTAGGTGAAAGTAGTGGTTAAAACTGTTGATTTCAGTTTCTTTTATTGAACAAAGTTTATAGATAATGAGCTGAATAATAACTTTGATTACATAAAATAATTCTATTCATATTTTCTTTAAAAAATTACGTTTTATAGGTCAAATTAACTTCAAAAATATTTCACTATATTTTTAAGAGGTAAAGACAAATATTATATTTTTTATTTTTTTAAAGTTCAATTAATCTGTAATCTAGGTTTTTGTCTTTTACTGAAACCATTTGTTACCTCTGTTTGATTAAATGAATGCCCTATTATATACAAATATTTTATTTGTTTAGTTTATATTAGCTGTACATAATGAGGTTATCATCTTCAGTTTTTTAGTCCAATACATGTAAACAGTGATGTTAAAAAGTTATGTAATTAACATTTATCTATTTTTTAAAGTTTCTTGTCATTCAAAAGAATTTTTACAAAGTACATTTTGAAATCGCATGCTAACATACCTATTGATAGCGCTACAAAAATATTTAAATTTGATTGGAAATTATATTTTAAATAATTAGAAAATGCCAAAATCTCAAAATCGTAGTGGAAAATATATTTAAAATGAATAAATCCATAAAATATGTCTAAAATAACCACAATTTTCCCTCTCAGATGGAAGCCTGTTCTGTAACCTACAGAAATGGACAGGAAGCCAAACTGGAGAATGTCTTCATCAGAGGCTCAAAAATCAGCTTCATCATTCTGCCGGACATGCTGAAGAATGCGCCGATGTTCAAAAACATGGCTGGCCGCAAAGGAGGCTCCGCAGGAAGCGGGAAGTCGGCCATCTTGAGAGCCCAGGGTAGGTTTTTTCTTTTCATTTTAAGATATTTTTTTCCAGTGTATTTACTAAAGGAATATATTTATCTTTTGTATTGAAAATGGGTTTCTTTTCAGTGATGAATAATTTATTATCTTTAATTGTGATGAAAATTAATCTCCAATTCACTACCTTAACCATAAATCATGGGGAGAGAACACACTTTGATTTGGTCAGATATCCTCTAGTGGAGGTTTGGTTAATTTTTGTCTATCGGCTGTAATAAGCATTAGTTTATTACCTTTAACTTGATTCAGTTCGTTATTCATAGCCTAAAGAGTGCTTAAATACCCAGAGTGCAATGCCGGACATAGGTCCAATTACTTATATTTCCATTGTATAATTTTCTAACAATTTTTGGGACGGAAGTGGCAGATTCAAAAACTAACAAAATTTTAACTTAAAATTTTTTAATTATTTGTTTTTGATAGTACAGTTCTATCTAACGGACAATATTCCAGTAAAGTTTTTGATATTAAAAAAATGTTTAAAAAAATCACAAGATAGCTAATCAGAAATAGAGAGTTTAAATAATTCATTATTATTTCACACTTCTAAACAATTTTGTTTAATATAAGGTGATATTTTTAATAATTATTGTAAATTAATTTCATCTCCGTATGTAGATGATATTTCATCAATATTATTTTATTGTTGTTTTTGAAACTGCTACAAGGTCACAGCTTTATTTTTTTGTGAATCTTGTAGGTGTAAATCTCTACATCATATTCTTTAAGAACTAATTAATTGACTGGCTCAATGAATTCGAATTTGTGTTGTCCATAACATTTTTGAGTTTATTCAATTTTTTTTTCATTATTTTTAAAGTTTCTATTGTACTTTAATCTGCATTACAATTAAAAGTCCCAAGAATTCGAGGTGAAGAATTCTGTTGAGTGAATGTAAATTAATTTATTGGCTTCCATATTTTATGTCAGAGAACCATGGTGATGTTGGTTTACCTTCTATTTACTAGTATTAAGCTCTAGTCATCTGCTAACTACCAAGTTATTAACCTGGGTTTCTGTATATTTTATGTGTTTAACCTACAGAATACGAATCCATAAGATCTTAAATTCATGTCTATACTTGACATGTAGGTTATGATTAACTCAAGATTGCAAGTGTATCTATACAAAAAATATTATTTTCAGCACTCCTCTTTATCATTTTGTTAGGTGTAAATTTGTATCAACTCACAGCCTTATTAAATGAAAGTTTTGAGTGATTGTTCTCTGCAGAGTTTCTTGGCTGGGTTCTGTGGACCAACTAAAGCTTATAAAACTATGCCAGGGAATGACTTCTGCTTTTGTAATAGTGTTTTTCAATAATAATTCTAATTGAAAACAATTGTGCTTCAGCATAACTTCTTAACTCTTAGGCATTTTCCCTACACAATAAAGGTTCTTGTGAAGACATATTGCAATGGTTAAAATGTATCCAAGCTTTCTTGATCAACCACAACTAATCCTTTCCTTCATCTTCTGCAGCTGCCCGTGGAAGAGGTCGCGGAGGAAGAGGCGGTGGGCGTGGTTGGGGAGGTGGACCACCAATGAGGCGGTAGATAGATAAAGAATTTCCAAAGAATAATGAAGGTCCAATTCAATCTAGTTTTATAATTTTAGATTTTTAATTAAATTTATAAGAATTTTTTTTTCATACCTTATATTCAAATTGTTTTTAGTTGTAAAGACAAAATATAAACATGTGGTTGTAAGTTACTAGAAAATATTTCATGGCAACTTGTAAAATCATTCTACATAAATTTATATTTTGTTGATTTGTAAAAAATCTTCTATGTATATTCTTTGATAAGCTATGAATAATGTTGGGACATATTTCATTAAATGTTGTTTGCATAACAAAACAATTTCAATAAATTGGAGTTCAACTAATGAAATAAATCTTATTAATGGAGACCAGTCACAGCTCTACAGGGTGTGTCTGGTATTTGAGGACATATTTTTATTTTTATAAAATAATAAAAATACAACCAAAAAATAACTAATTGAAAAAAATTAAATGTATACATAATATGAACCATTGTTTAATAATTTCATTTAATGAAATCCTCCTTCGCTTCAATGACAGCTTCTATTCGAGACCTAAACCGTTTGCGAGATGGTCCTGGTTTGTGTTGTCCATTATTCTGACAATGGATGCTTTCAAGAAATCTTTGGTGTTGTGAGGATGTTTATTAACATCTCTCTCAACGACGCACCACACATAATAACCCAACGGATTCAGGTCTGGAGAGTTCGGAGGCCACAAGTTTGGGTAATATGATCATAAAAATCATCGGACAACCATTCTTGCGTGTTCTAAGCTTTGGATCTTGCCAAATAATTTTCTTTGGTGGTCTCTGACATAAAATTGCCTCTCTTCATCACATAAAACTTGTAGCGAAGATTTTCATGAACAGTCCTTCGAATTGTGGCCTCTGAGACACCCAAATCTTTTGCGATAGACCGCATTGACTTTTCGGAGCTCTCGCCACCAATATTCTGAATTTGCTGAATAAACTCGGGTGTTCTAGTGCAGTCAGAGCGTTGCTGGTGCTTTTTACGTTTAGCAACTGGAGAAAAATCACCATCATTGTCTTCTAACTCTTCACGAACTTTAGAAACAAAAGATCGGGCGCCTTTAAGAAATTGTGCAATTTGTAAATCGTTGTGTTCTGCCTTTAATGCTACTATTACAGCATGTCGTTTCATCTCCTGTGTTAGTTTATTATCTGCCATGATTAATTGTCCGAAAAAAAACAAAGAATTTAAAGTAAAAAAGGAGAAATGGTAAATTTAAATGATGTCCTCAAATACCAGACGCACCTTGTATATATACAATTATATTTATATTTATATTTATATATACTACGGTTTGTACTAATTCAAGACAAGTTTTATTATAGTAATAGTTATAATTGTTATTATTATTATAATAAAAATTATTGAAATTATGATTATTATTACAATACAAATAATTATACGATAATTTTAATCATTATAATACAAACAATTATATAGTAGTTATAATTATTATAATAAAAATAATTGTAATTATAATAATCGTTATAATGAAAATAAATATACGGTAGTTATAAATGTTATAATACAAATAATTATATGGTAGTTATAATTATTATAATAAAAATAATTGTAATTAGTATTATAATGAAATAATTGTAATGAATATTATTATAACAAACATAATTGTAATCATAATTGTTATTATCATAAAAATAAATGTTAATATAGTTATTATTATTGTCATGTGCTTAAAGATGAGTTCATTGTTGAATAAAGGCAGAAAATATTTGTGAATTTGAATGAAATGTTGGAACGAAATTGCAAATGCATCGTTCCAATTGCCTTTCGTTGATTCATCCTCTTTAATGTTGACCATATATGTAACATTTATTTTATTATTATTATTATTTTTATATGTAACATTTATTTTATTATTATTATTATTATTAGTAACATTTATTTCATTATTATTATTATTTTTATATGTAACATTTATTTTATTATTATTAGTAACATTTATTTAATTATTATTATTATTTTTATATGTAACATTTATTTTATTATTAGTAACTTTTATTTTATTATTATTATTATTTTTATATGTAACATTTATTTTATTATTATTATTATTTTTATATGTAACATTTGTTTTATTATTATTATTATTATTATTATTAGTGACATTTATTTCATTATTATTATTGTTTTTATATGTAACATTTATTTTATTATTAGTAACTTTTATTTTATTGTTATTATTGTTATTATATGTAATATTTATTTTGTTTTTATTATTATTATTATTATTATTATTAGTAACATTTATTTTGTTATTATTATTATATGTAACATTTATTTTATTATTATTATAAGTAACATTTATTTTGTTATTATTATTATATGTAACATTTATTTTATTATTATTATTATTATTATTAGTAACATTTATTTTGTTATTATTATTATGTGTAACATTTATTTTATTATTATTATTATTAGTAACATTTATTTTGTTATTGTTTTTATTTGTAACATTTATTTTGTTATTATCATTATTATTATTATTAGTAACTTTATTTTATTATTATTATTATATGTAATATTTATTTTATTATTGTTTGTAACATTTATTTTGTTATTATTATTATTATTATTATTTGTAACATTTATTTTGTTATTATTGTATGTAACATTTATTTTAATATTATTATTATTATTATTATTTTTATATGTAATATTTATTTTTATATGTAATATTTATTTTATTATTATTATTATTATATGTAACATTTATTTTATTATTATTATATGTAACTTTTATTTTATTATGAGTAACTTTTATTTTATTATTATAATTATCCATAACGTATATAGAAGTAATCAATTCATGAATGACAGATTAAAGACAACAATAATATTGACCAGATAAAACATGTTTCACTATATACAACAATCTAAAATGCATTTGAATAAAGTTTTAAAGTTATAAAGTAATACAATGATTAATTACCAGCATGACTACAACTATAAAATATTGATCAAGATATTACATTTATAATATTAAGTCAAGCACGTGCAAATTAACCAGGCCAGACTATACATATAGCACCAATAAAGTTCTACAAAGGAATCGTAGAGCTTAAGTATAATGTGATGTATTAGTCACTTAACGTGGCGAACGCAGACGCATGGAGATGGAGGTGTTGGTGATGCCATTTATGGCTGCATTTTAATCCAGGGTGTAAAGGGCCTCTTTAACTGATAATTCAAGTCTGTTCTGGTTTTTCGATTATTTGTGAATTTTTATGTATAACATCGTGTGCACGAGTGCAGTGTTGTTTTGTTTGATTCTCCTATTATTCCATGTTAGTTTAATTGCTTTAGGTTTTTTGCATTGTGTCCTTTCAATGTATTTATGTTGATCCACCTGACTGTGTGTAAAGGACATTTAAACTCGTATATAGCACTGGGTGACTGGAAATCTGTGGTGTTTTGCATGACTAGGTTTAGAGTCCTTTTTTTGTAGTATATAATATTTAAGGAGTGATTGGGTTGGATGACTTTTGTATCTATTTTATTTGCATTATTATATATAACATATTTTATTCTACAGTTTTATTTTTGTTATTGTATATAAAGTAAAATGTTTTATTTTAATATTATTAATAGTATTCTATGTAGCATTCAGCATTTTCATTGTTATTATTGGTATTATTATTATTATTGTTATTATTATTAGTAAGTTGGGTTTTCATCGTAATAATAATATTAAAAAATTGTTAGTAAGTTCGAATTAAATTTTAAAATTCATAAATGTTTTTTAAAGAAATTTGTGCTACGTTTCAGCTGATTATAAATAATGAATAAATGTATTTAGATACATTGCTTTAATTGCATTGCAATATGTTATTCCATGTCGACATTTTGATTACATTTGTCTGAACTTCAACAAAATATTCATTGAAACTTAAACGTGCGAAATCATTGCAAGACAAACCAAGCAAAAAAAATAATTCTCAACTCGTCATTAAAATTAATTTTTATAAAATATTCTGCAAATTGTTCAGAAAATTGATGTAAATAATCCTCTGGATAATACGTTTTAATTCACCTTGGTTAACAACAATTTGTATGTTTTAATTTTGCTCCAGAAGATAACAAACTTGTGAATGCACGCACTTGATAGCGCGTGTATGTTTGTATCACTTGATTGTATCATGATTAACTTTTTTTGTATCACTTGATTGTATCATGATTAACTTTTTTTGTATCACTTGTTTGTATCATGATTAACTTGTGTTTGTATCATGATTAACTTTTGTATCACTTGTTTGTACCACGATTAACTTTTGTTTGTATCACTTGATTTTATCATGATTAGCTTTTTTGTATCACTTTTTTGTATCATGATTAACTTTTGTATCACTTGTTTGTATCACGATTAACTTTTATTTATATCACTTGCATCCCAAATAAAGTTTGGCGATTGTCTGGTTTCTATCGTTAAGTATATGTATTCAAAACAAGGGATTACAAATTGCAGAAATCATCTTTCCG
>JARUHE010324974.1:0-11203 GCA_031471125.1 Archaeomysis grebnitzkii | reverse complement strand
CCCCAAGCAAGTCCAGCACAAACTAGCAGACCTACCACTAAAAATACCAAACTAAACATATTACAAAAAAATATAAACGGCTCACACACAAAAAGTAATAAAAAAAAACAACTGGCAAACACAAGCACACTGGATATCATCGCAATGCAAGGAACAAAACCCTCACACCACAAAATACCATCAATAGCGAACTACACAGACTCGGCGGAGGCTTGATGACATACATGCACAACAGTATTTTCTTTCAACCCACTAAACATTCCCCTCCACCCCCAAATCAACACCAGAAAAACAGAACTACAGATAAACAAAATACACATAACAAAGTATAAGATGATACACATAGCAAAACATATACATACCACCAACAGATACCATCCATCCCGACCACCAAACAGAAGATACAGACATAATAAACACTTTCATTCCCCTTACTACAATAGACAAACCTATCATCACAGAAGACATCATCACTCATTCCTCACACTGGAACTCCCCAATTGATGACCACATAGGCACACGCATGGCATATATCCAACTCAACTCAACCCACACCATTCTCAACCACAATACACCCGTCCGATCACTCTCAAACATCAACCAATAAAACACTCTTTGGCATATCGACAGCCAGAAACGCTTTGATTTGTTTTGAACAGTGAAAAAAAGTATTTAATTAAATAAAAGTTCACTTGATGAATAAAATCGATGTTCCTGTAATTGATAAAGAAATCTGAACTCAAACTGAAATTGTGAAATAGAGTGAACATATTGTTAATAACTTTACCTTTCTCGTTATCTTTATTTTTATATTTATCTGTATATTTATCTTTATATTGATATCTACCTTTATATTTCTCTCTACCTCTATCTTTATATCTATTTTTACCTCTATCTTTATCTCTATCTATATCTTTACCTCTATCTCTATATTTATCTCTATCCTTACTCTAATGTAGCTTTATCTCTATGTTTAGCTCTATCTTTATCTTTATCGGTACCTCTACTTCATTGTTTATCTTTATCTTTACTTCTATCTCTATATTTATATTTGTTTTGCTTTTACTTACATTTTTACTTAAATAATGTCGAAATAAATTTTTTAAAAGAAATTAATATTATTTAAATATTTTGATTAAAACATAATTTGGTTTATTTGTTTGTATTTCATGTTTTTTTATTTGTTTGTTTTTGCTGTTTTTATTTGTTTGTTTTTGCAGTGTTTTTATTTGTTTGTTTTTGCAGTGTTTTTATTTGTTTGTTTTTGCAGTGTTTTTATTTGTTTGTTTTTGCACGTGTTCTTCAATATGAGGGGAGAATCGTGCCTTTCTATTTATACATTTGGAGGAATCTTAACAACAGCAACACTTGAACCTTTCAACTATTTTGTTTAACATTTATAAGATTCACGAGGTTGAGTGGTAATATTTTTTAGATTATGTATCTTCTTTATTCCTCTTACAGACATTCAAGATTTAAACTTTAAATGTTCAGTAATTTTATGATAAACTATTTAAATTAAAAAAAGTAATTAAAACTACTGTAACAAATAAAATAAACTATTGTAAAACAAATATAAATTGCCACGTATAGATGATTGTCAATGGAATACAATATTAAACAATTTCGTTCAATAAACATTTCTAATAAAGTGATTTACCATAAAATTTGTCTTTGGCATTGTTAATTAGAAAACATAGTAAACAACTTTTTTTTTATAAACATTGATGTAACTCTACAAAAAAAAATACAATTATGACAGGCCGGCGAAATTGGAAAAAACAACTACAGTTAAACTCCTGAGTTATGGAACATCATACTTCATAGCTCAGGAGTGCAACTGTACTAAAGAAATCCTTTCGCTTCACTCGTACATCAAAAAATAAACTGAAATGTTTATTTTCAATAAACTTTTGCGTCATACCCAAGAATTTGTTTATACTTTGATTGATTGATCATTATTTTGTTTGAAATAAATATTTTAAATTTATGAACAAACTTAACTTTTATTTTGATATTATTTTATTCTCTTTCAAATTAGTAAGTTTAAATTTATGAACAAATTCAACATTTTTTACATTTATTTTTTCATATAAGCTGCTTAAGTTATTTTGCTGTTACTAAAGTTTTTAATTTAATATAAAATGTTCAGGTAAAAGAAAGTTGAAAACTTAAGGTCGGTTGAAGATCATTTTTGTCTTATAAATGGAAGATAAAACATTTTTCCTTCTCAAAAAGTATGATTTACTAGATTATAAATGGCCAAATCATTTTTGTAAAACTTTCAAAAATTTAAATTTAAACTTTTTTTTCAATATTTTAAATTTAAATTTGTGTTTTAAGATTTAAAATTTTATTTTTTTCAATATTTTAAATTTACATTTTTTTATTTCAATATTTTAAAATTATATTTTTGTATTTAAATATTTTAAATTTAAACTTTATATTTCAATGTTTTAAATTTTTTTTTCAATATTTCAAATTTTAATTTTTGTGTTTCAAAATTTTAAATTTACATTTTTTTTATTTCAATATTTTAAACTTAAATTTTTGAATTTAAATATTTTAAATTTAAACTTTTTATATTTCAATATTTTAAATTTAAATAACCTGTCAATGCTAAACAACCTCTGGTTTCAATTTTGTGCGTCGACCCAATCTTCATATTACTAATCAATGTAATTCAATGTAATTAAATATAATTTATGTAATTTAATGTAATTAAATATAATTTATGTAATTTAATGTAATTCAATGTAATTAAATATAATATATGTAATTTAATGTAATTCAATGTAATTAAATATAATTTATGTAATTTAATGTAATGCTATGTAACTAAATATAGTTTATATAATTTAATGTAATTCAATGTAATTAAATATAATTTAATGTAGTTCAATATAAATTTTGGAATTCGTTGTAATTTAATTTAATTTAATGTAATTGAATATATTTCAATTTAATTTAATGTCAAACAATAGAATTCAATCTTATTCGGGGTCGTCGTTTTATTATGAATTGTTCTTCTCATATTAAGTCTTTTTATTATTATTGTTATTCTGGACAGATTCGTTCCACCTGGTCTTCGGTCTTCCTCTTCTTTTTTAGTATCGTCTCTCCGACGTTAACTGTAGCGTGTTGGTTTCCGTCGTCATTAGTTGACATATAATCGGTCTTCTTGTCCCTCTTCTTCTTATCTTCACCTACTCTCCAGAGAGAGCACCTATCCATCATCCTCTGTAAATGATTGATTATATAAATAAACTGGCCAATGCCCAGCGCTGCACCCGGAAGGTATATCCTCTGTAGAGCTACGCTGCCTACTGAATTCTATGTCATCTGGATAACATTTTCCCTTACAGCCTCCGTCATAACACCCATGACGATACTAAACAGAAATGTGGTGATGCAGCCAATCTAATATAACTTAATATAATTTAATATAATTTAATCTGATTCAATGTAATTCAATATAACAAAATGTAATTCAAGGTGAATGTAATTTAATATAAATTAACATAATTTAATAAAATATAATGTAATTTATGTAAAATAATGTTATTCAAAGCTGTTTGATGTAAATTAATGTTATTTAACTTGAAATATTTCACATGTATTGAAAATAAATTTCTCTCATGCGTCCTCTTTATGTTTTTCCATGTTTTTCATCGCTTTTTTCAAATACTTAAAATATGAACTTTCCTGATCAAGTTTTAAGATGCATTTTATGATACGTCAATTTCTTTACAAAATTTTAAATTTTCTAAACTGATAATTTAAATCTGACTTTTAACCTTAAATCGAACAAGATATCTATTGGACAGAATTGTTTTCAAGTGACTTTTCTGTAATTCAAAAGTCTGCTTCTATTTACACAAAAAAATGTTACTATCTTAAACCCTTTGTTTGATTTTATATTGAATATTATTAAACATAAGTAAAAATGACAACTGAAGTTACAAAGTAAATTATTTGAACGTTTGTGCGAGATAACAGAAAAAAGTAAATATTATATTGAATAAAATCCTACAATAAAATGTCATTCATGAAATTTGGTTGAAGTGTTGCATTCAACTCTCTATTTATAAAGTGTTTGTCTTTGTTTTCTTTCTTTCATTGTTGTTCTTGACAATAAATTTGTTTTTATTCATCACACCGACAAGCTCAATGTAAGTTTATTTTTCTTTAATATTTAATATAAAAACTGTTGCTTTTAAAATGTGTTTAAGAAGTTGTGGACGAGCTTCCGGGTTTTTGTAACAATATAGATTCAATAAACTAAGAACAAATTATATATATATATATATACAGTATAATTTGTTCTATATATAAACATCCAGTCCATCAATAACTTGCTGTTTAGGTGATATGTTGTTCTTAACAAATCTATATCAGATCCGTTATATTAAATAAATTATACTAATTAATCATAGTTATAACCAGCCCTAACATGAAAAAAAAATAAGTTTTTCTTACAATCATTGTTAACGAATTACATTAAAACAATTTTAAACCCTTTCTTAATGAGAAGACAAAAATAAAATACAATATTGTTTTTCATTAAAAGTAGCGTCAGATGAGAAGAGAAATAATAAAGGTATGTCTTGTTTATTATGTTGTGCAACCTATCTTGTTACTAATGTTAAAGTTATTTAATGTCTATAAATTTCAAATATATTGACATGCAATTTCTTTAAAGTCTTATTAGTTTGTATTTTAATTGCTTGTATATTGTTTTATACTTAAACGTTTGGATTAATTTGTCTATCCCTAAGCTGTAAATGGAGAGTTATTTAAAAAACAAATACTTTATTTAGTTTGAAAACAAATTACAAAGAAACAAAAATCAGTTCAAATAGGACTAATGGACTCTTTAATGGAGCCCAACTTTACATAAATGAGAAACAATTGATGTTGTCTACATGCAACTTTAAAACTATCTTTGCATTCATTTTTCTACTTTAGGATATACAAGATTTGTTTATAAATGTTTTAACACAAGAAAGGACTTCCATTTAAGTGAATAATTTATTACATGATGACTGTGAAATGAAACAATAGAATAAACCAGAAATAGAAATATATCTAAAACAAAAGTAAAGTATAAATAAGAAACAGATATAATGTTTAAATAAATAAATAAATAAATAAAAAACAGATATAATGTTTTGTTAAATAAACTTTCTTGTTTGGAAGTTAAATAATTTGGTGCGTTGTGCAAGTGTAAAAAAGCAATAAATGTTCAAGAAGTGAATGACATCTTCGTACAATAAGTTCGTATTAAACAGCATCTGATAAGCTTCATCACCTCATCTGCTTCATGTATAGAGTTACAATAACAGTGACGTCACAATTTGGAGAGTAGTGAAGTTTCTTAATTAAAACTGGTGTTTTATTTTAAAAGACAAATGGAGTGCATTTATATTGTTAAGCAGGAATTATGCGTACATCCTGAGGCTGCAGTGTGATTCGTTTTTACATAATGCAAACATTTATATCAAAACTAAAGCTTTGTCTTAAAATAACAGTAATAATAACTACATAATCATCAACTTAACTTGGTATTACAAGAGCCAAAAACTGGAAAAACAATTCGCGTTGGTTGGTTAACAAAAATACATCATTTTTTAATGCAGACATCTAGATAAAAATGTTATTAGTATCTTCTGGGATTAGGCTGAGCAATATTTGGTATACAGCATCGGTCTTTAATTCCTGTTTACCTCTGACTTCTCTTACTCAAATCAGAATGCATTTCAAAAAATCAAATCTGATTCTGGCTTTGACGAGATTGATGACGTGAAACAAGGCAGACTTCAATTCTTTTTTGACCTATCAGTTGTTGTAGACTTCTGTGGTGGGCTTCACTTCAATTCTTTTTTGGGCTTCACCCATCTGTCCAGCTACCTGCTGTGGACAATACCAAGGGCGTGAAAGCCACCTTTTTGATGTTCAAAATTCGGCTGTTGTGTGACCTTGCATTTTCTTCTTCTTGTTCCTTCTCCACCTGGCGAAGGTTTTATTAAAATAGCTCGTAACATTGGGCTGAAAGACGCAGATTTCAAAGAATGATCGTCCATAGGGGCTCCACAGGCCCAAGGCTGAAGCGTCTAGTTTGCGCTGTTGACACTTTGATGTAAATCATTTCAGCTATACCTATATGTCATGTCACACTTCTCTTCGCACCTCTGCCTCTCTATCGATTACTGTATTGTGCTGAATTATTGTGTAGCCACCTTTCTTGCTAATGAGTATATGTTCAACATTGATTTTAATCTCACAAACATAATGAACCGTCTTTTAATGTATACGACAATTGTATTACACGCGAACAGCATTAATGAATTATTTGCTTATTGAGGGTGTGGCCTAGTGATTGGATAGGCAAGCAAGATAGGCATGAAGTGGGTCATTTATCGGTAGCCAGTTTTATGCATCTCTGTGTTGTGGGGCCATATTGGTGAACATATTGAACTTGACATGGTGTTATGAGATTGATAGTCCCCAGCCACAACATCTTCCTGGTAGTTGGATGCTTTTCATTGCAATGTCTGATGCTTCACGTCTTATTATTGAATGAATAAAACTTCTCTCATAGATGCTTCCGAAGGTTCTAAGAGGTCGACAATGCTATACATTGGTCGAACGATGGCAGACGCCTTCGTTTGCAAAATGGCAGTCTTGAAAGTCTTTCATCCATTCTTCAACTTTCTCTTTCACATATTTTCTTTCAAACTCTTCAGTTCCTATCACACCTTCTAGAACTATTTTTCCTTTCATAGTGATATTTAAACTCACGTTTCTAAACATTTAATTAGCTCGCAGTACAAGGTTATCATCCCAATCTTTTATCAAAACCAACTTTATATCACTGTAACTGTCGTCAGCAAACCACAATTGAAGTTTTGAGGGATAGTCTGATCATGAGTGGAGGATGTTTCGATAAGCTATCCGAATCATCCAACCTAATTTATTATTTTCTTATATAAAAAGTCTATGAGAGCTATTAGGTTTAGAGTTCTCTATGCAAGAAGTAATGTAATGAAAGAAAGTGCACGAAATAATTTGATTGTTCTGGCGAACTCGGTTCCTGAGCATTTTGTCTCCTCTCAAAGTTTGTTAACATTGAAGATAACTTTCAAAGCTTTGCTCTTAGATGTAAACTAAATAAATGATTATCTAGTTTAGCTCTTCACCCATAAGTTCACACACTTGGAGTGGTGTATAAAAAAAACAAAAAACCCAAAGTTTAACATATTTTATGTCTCAATGGTTTATGATGTATACTACGAGTATGATGAAATATATCTTGTTTATATATTCAATAGAGAAAATGTAAGTTGCTTATCTTTAACATTCTTTTTTCAGATTTGTCAATATTATAAAAAAATCTAATCTCGAACCACTATTTTGATGCATTAGAATCTGCCTTTAATTATGTCCAAGACCAAAGACCAAAAGTCCTCCATACGGCGTGCACCTTAGCTATAAAATGTGCCAAAAATTACACTAACTGATTATATTAATCAAGATAAAAATCAGTTGTGCTTCGTTGCAAAAGCGTTCAAAACTCGCCAAGTATTTCCTGAAGCAACGGAAAAGTCACTTGTTGATTTGTTTATTGCATGCAAGTATTGCAAGAAGATTATCATATGAATATGCTGTTAAAAAAGATGTGATTTTGTTGCCCATAAGACAAACGTCAAAGCAAAAAGAAAACATAATCCAATTTGATTTTTCTTTCTGTGACTTCAATATACGTTACCAATGTGATTGTTCTTTTTTTATCAACATAACAACAAACTAATTATTAGATTTTCAGATCTAATCATTCGATCATAAGCTTATGAAAATAAAGGTTTCAAACAGATTTATTTCTTATTTCAATTGATTATTACTGTTAGATTTTACTTCTGTCTTTAGATATGCAATATTTTCCATATTAGTAATAATCTAACTTATAGGTTATTCATCTCTACTTGTATATATAAACAAAAGTTTGTTTGTAAAACTTTGTTTAGTATGTTTTTTTACAGATATAAAGTTATTTATAAATATACATTTACCTTATCCTACTAAGAGTTTTAAATTATATGTTTTTATCCTACTAAGATCTTTAAATTAAATGTTTTTACCCTACTAAGAGTTTTAAATTATATGTTTTACCCTACTAATATCTTTAAATTATATGTTTTTACCCTACTAAGAGTTTTAAATTTAATGTTTTTACCCTACTAAGATCTTTAAATTATATGTTTTTACCCTACTAAGATCTTTAAATTATATGTTTTAGGTAATGACCTAAGGGTCCCATATTTAACCGAAGTATCCCCACATTTGACCGAAGTATCCCCACATTTGACCGAAGTATCCCCACATTTGACCGAAGTATCCCCACATTTAACCGAAGTATCCCCACATGACTGGCCGATGTATCCCGCACATAGAGATGTTTTGGCCATTTTGATTTACTTTATAATTCAATGAATAATTAATTGATAAAACTTCAGAACAAGATCAATTACATTTCGAATAAAAGATAAAATCTTGTTACATCCAAAAAAAGTAAAATTTTTAATATATATATATTTGTAGAATGGAGGGTACTGCTATCGTTTTTTTTCGATGGTAACTTTTTTGTTTAAGGTATTAAACGAATCTTCAGCATCGCCCAATAAAATTGCCAATTAACAAGAAAGGTTTGTTGGTGTTGTCTGAAGTATTCCAAATGTCTGAGAATTTAAACATACCCAGAAAGTGAAACAAGTTTTGAAAAATAATTTCATTTTTGTTCAAAATAGATCAAAACGTTTTTAATATTTTTTAAATTTATTGTTGACAAATTAAGACCCATTTTATCTTGAAAAACTGAGGTAAATTATGTTAACCGAAGGAAATGGTATTTGTGCATAGATACCCACCCACTGAAGAAGACAATTGATAAGGTTTTATAAAAGTCAGAAAATATTAGTTTTCGTTTTGCTATTTTGTTAGCAACTTTTGTAGTAATTTATGGAAATTATTCAAAATTAACTTAGAACGTAAAACAAATAAGGAGAATTTGTTTTAACAACAAACATATTAATTAATTCATTTTTGTCGCTGTGTAAGCATCTGATGTGACTATCCAAACATACAAATACATAGTGACTAACGCACGTTTAATAACGGCTTAACCATTTCTAGTAACACATGTGATACATATGTTTAGTGGTCTACTCCGCTTTATGTAACACTAAAGAGACAAACAAGTTAGTTTATGTTTTTATGTAGTGTTAAATATTCTATTTATTTTTATGTATCACCTGTATTAAAGTAAACGGCTAAGGTGTTAAATATTTAATTGTTTAAATGTAGCACATGTGTTCCAAGAAACGTTCAAAGTATTAAATGTTTGATAGTTTTTATGTATCACATGTGTTACAAGAAACGGTTAAGGTGTTAAATATTTTATTTATTTTTAATGTATCACCTGTGTTAAAGGAAACGGCTATAGTGTTAAATATTTGATTGTTTGAATATATCACATGTGTTCCAAGAAACGTTCAAAGTATTAAATGTTTGATTGTTTTTATGTATCACATTTCTTACAAGAAACGGATAAGGTGTTAAATATTCTATTTGTTTTTTGGTATCACCTGTGTTAAAGGAAACGGCTAAGGTGTTAAATATTTGATAGTTTATATGTATCACATGTGTTCCAAGAAACGTTCAAAGCTTTAAATGTTTGATTGTTTTATGTATCGCCTGTGTTACAAAAAACGGCTGAAGCATCTCATGCACCCACCTGCTCTGCGTCCAAAGGAAGGTCTGGATCGGAAGGGGAACCACTTGTTCGTCCTTCTCCCAGTTGTAGTCGTCAAATTTTCGTTTCATCATCCTTGTTCACAAAAACTTTTTTTAAAAAAACTTATTTTTTCTTATATTTGTTTTTCTTATCTTATTTCTTATCGTTATTTTTTATCTTATTTCTTCTAATTATTTTTTTTTATCTTATTCGTTATAATTATTTTTTTCATTTTCTTTTATAATTATTATTTTTTCATTTCATTTTTATAATTATTGTTTTTTCATTTTATTTTTTATAATTATTAGGTTTTCATCTTATTTGTATAATTATAATTTTTTCATATTTATTATAATTATTATTTTTTTATCCTACTATTATAAAATTTTTTTATTATTTTTTCATTATTTTTATTTCATAAAATAGAAAGCCAAAATTTATTTTTTGATTTATCAACATATATATCTCATTAAATATAAACAGAAGAACACATCTTAAAAATTAAATGATACAAAATTTAATAATGAGTGTGTTCATTAAAACTAGCCATCACCACAAACTTTAAAATATAAAAAAACAACTTATAACAAAGAAAATTAATTTAAGAATTTTTTAAATATTTTAATTAATTATGTTCAATATTTTGAATGGTAAGTTTTATGAATTTAATTTCATGGATTGATAAACATTTCTAAACCATCAAATATGAGATTTAATTTCTTACGATTTTTATTGAATATTTTTTATTTAGTTTTAGTTTTTGCATTTTTCAATTGGCAAAAATTAATTTTTGTGTTTAGGTCTCATCAGACAGTTTACTTTTGCACATTATTATTATTACTATTTTTACAAACTATTGTCATTGTTCTTATTAGTATTACATTTATTTCTATGGTTTTTATTATTTAAAAAATTATTATTATTGTAATTGTTATTTTTAAATTTATTATTATTATTATTTATATTATTTTAACAAATTAGTATTACTATTATTGTAGCATTTCATTATTATAACTATTTCAACAAACTATGAGTATTATTTTGACAAATTTTAGTTTTTTTCATAACATTATATGTTATTGTTGTAACATTATATTGTTATTGTTAGTTATAACATTATATTAATATTGTTATTTATAACATTATGTTGTTGTTTACATGATTTCAATATTTTTCTGAAAACATATTTATGTTGGTGAATGAAAAACAGCAAACTGTCAAGTTTGCCATTGTTTATATTTTATTCACATGCGATAAAATATTTGATAATGAAAAAAGTTAAAAGCTACTGCATAAAATTTTGCGAAAAATCGTTTTCATTTATTCCGTGCAACAACTTAAATACACATGCTCGTATACGATATATATATATAGATGTATATATATATATATATAAATATATATAAATATATA
>JARUHE010324963.1:0-11204 GCA_031471125.1 Archaeomysis grebnitzkii | reverse complement strand
ATACATTATATTAGGTGAATATAAAAATTGCATAACTCGTTTATACTAGTTAATATAACACAATGCTGGTTTCTGCCGCGTCGTACCAAACAAAAACAAAAAAAAAATATTAAACACATGAATAAATGTATAAGTTAATTAAATAAACAAACAAATAAGTAAACAAACCAGCCACCTTATATTTCCATCCCATGCAGAAATGCCAAACTGATAAAACTAACAAAGTTGAAGCAGGTAATAAAAATCCAAATGTTGGATGACATTTACGGAATTTTGTCAATTTTTTGCATAAAGTTCATTGTTCATCTGAAGATAATTAAACTTGTGAAACAAATACATTTTTCACAAACTATTTTTAAACATTAAAGCTGCGGTAATCATTTCAATGCAGATTGGCTTTTATTTCACAGCTGGTTGTTTTTAAATTTTATTTAATTAGTTGTGTTTAAGGGAATCACTTGTAACACATATGTTACATAAAATGTTGTCTTTGTTTATATTTGGTTTCAATTTTTACTGCTATGTTTTCCCGATAAATTTTAGTTTTCACACTAAGGTCTATTTAATAATATTGTTCCCGAGATAAAATTGAAAAATAAAATAAAATATAAACAATCAATAACTGTACGGTTTTGCTTGCAGTTATTGCTGTCCCTTGGTAAGGCCGAACACTTGGGATGAGAGGGGATTGCTATATTGTGGGATCTAGTGTGTAAGATATATCAGCAAGAGCAAATTCCAGAAAATGGTTACCAATGTATAAAGGGAAGGACGATATACAAGATTGTCAAGATTACCGAGGATTACAACTAAAATCACATACAATGAAAATTTATGAGAGAGCTATAGATGGAAGAATAAGGAGGAAAACCACAATAAATGAAGAACAGTTCGGGTTCATGCCAGGGAGGGGTACGGTAGATGCAATATTTACACTAAAACAGACTATGGGCAAGTATTGAGAAAACAATATAAAGGTCTACATCTGGTGTCTATTGATTTAGAGAAGAAATAGGACCAGGTGCCAAGGCAGAAAGCTTAGATGTATACGAGAGAAAAACGTGTTTCTGAAAAATATGTCAAAATAATACAAGATGTGTATGCAGAGTCAATAATACAAGTAAAATGTTATGTTGGTTCTACAGAAAAGTTCAGGGTGAGTGTTGTTCTCCACCAAGGATCAAACCTTAGCTCATACATCTTTGACATTGTAATGGACGTACTTCAGAGGATGGTAGAGAAGAGGTCCTCAGGAATGAAATGTTTGCGGATGATATTGTTCTAGGAGACCTAACTATAGATGGAATAGAATTAAAGCAGAAGAGCTGGAGAAAAACACTGAAGATTGGCGCATGAAAATAAGTAGGTTGCATACTAAATATTTGTGGATGGGAAGAGAGAAAGAACGTGAAACTGTGAAGTTGGGTTTGGAAAACATCAAGAGGGTTGAAACTTTTAAATACTTAGGATTAAATATGACGGGAAATGGAGATGTAAAAATAAAACAGAGCCAATAGTGTGCATGAATATATTGTAGATACTCACCAGGAAAGTTATATAAGAGTGTAGTTACACCATCAATGGTTTACAGGACCGAGACATGGCCGATCTAAAAAGGTGAAGAAGGAAAAGTAGAAGTGGCGGATATGTGGATGTTTAGATGGATATGTAGAGTCAAAGTAAGGATTAGGATTAGACATGAACTTATTAACGGGACAGTGAAAAACAGTCGTAGTATTGAAGAATGTCCAATACAAAATATTGCAATGGCTTGGTCACGTTATTAGAATAGAAGAAGAACGTGTGTTCAAAATTATCATGATCATGAAGGCAAATGGGAAGAGAAGGAGAGGAAGGCCAAAGCTCAGATGGAGAGGTAACATAGCGAATGACATGCTGGAGAAGGGCCTGAGCGAGTAAGATGACAGAGCAAAGTGGACAAGGCTAGTATGAAACATCGACCCTATAAGAAATGAGTAAAAGCTGAAGAAAAGAAGAATGTGAAGTTGAAGCCGAGCATTAAACTTGAAAATAAATCTCACATATAAAGCACTGGTTGAAACCAGCCGCTGCGCAAAACCCGGTGCATGGCCTTTAAAAAATATTTTTCGAATATTTCTTCTTGCGAGATGGGCGAGTTTGTCGCACGCAGTAAGGGTTAATCATAGGCTAACCTGACTGAAGTTTAGGCCTTATACGGGTAAATCAACCCAAGTTGAGATCGTAGGACATCATTCTGTCACTCTGTCCAATGTTTGATGCACACATTTCCGAAAAAAATCTTCAACTTGGTTGAGATTCGTCACGATTTTGATGATGTTTCTCACAAAAGAATTATTGATTATCGAGAACCGTAACAAAATTTGGAAAATCCAATGGAGCAAATCAATACCGTTCATCAACAATGTATTCTGTTAGGAAGCACAATGTTTAAATTTAGAAGCAATCAAACCTGTGAATACAAGTCTTTGTTTATCTCTGCCATATTTTTCCTCACATTATTTGCACAACAAAAATTCTTTCAAAAACATTTGGTAAACACAAATCTTATATTATGATCATGTTATATTTACCTTTCTTTCAAACTAGGAAGGTGTATGATCTTAATGTACTCTTAACAAACTGACGGAACATTCATTTCCTTCCTTTTAAACCTTTTACATTAAATGATAAATCTTTAACGTACACTAGACAATAAAACAGTTCCCTTTTAACCGTTTTCATTCCAATGTTCCAAAAATGGAACATACAATTTGTTAATTTTTAGTGTTATTTTATAGATGAAAAGTGAGATATTCTTTTATTTATATGTATTAATTAAGTCTATTTTTCATTTCGGATTAGATCCTAACATTATAGCATCATTATAAATTTAATGCATTATAAATTAGCATTAAAATTATTAAATTATATGTTTCATTTATGGAACATTGGTATGGAAACGGTTAATTAATTAACTAAAATTTAAACTTAAAAGTATAGCCTGTAGCACTTTTTGCGGACGTATCTACTTCTTTCAACTTGTCACATAATAAAAGGTGTTAAAACAGTATATACAATTGTAAGATATTTTTTGAACCAAAAAATATGTATAGTGAATAACATGTAATAAATCAATGCAGGATAAAAAAAAATTTATATAACCGTCCATACGAATGAATAATAAATTCTTATTTCTATCCAAGGCAGATGTAATTCAAGATGGACAATGTCGAACATTATTTGGCGGGAATTGGAGATAATTTTGTTATTGGAACTTTGATTTTGGCGCTAAAGTGTTTCGGTTATAAATAGCAAAGAGACATTCTGTCTAACAGGAGATCAATTTGTGATCAAGATCTTCAGAGTATTTAATAAAACAATAATTGTCAAAGTGTTGGCAGTGGCACACTGTTCGGTTGTTTTCACTTGTTTTTCATTTAATTTAATTTATTTTGTGAAAATAAATAGGGAGTATAATTGATTTAATTATGAATAAACAAAACCATAAATTCTATATCGTTATACAGCTTAAGTCATTTATTCAATACAGGTTGTAAGGCAAACCTATGTATTATAAAAATAAAGACAATAAATATAAAAAAAAGAACAACAAAAATAAAAGAAAGAATAATACAAATAAAAAATAATAAAAATAGACATAACACAAATCAAAAAGATGATTAATAAAACTAATCTTCAAATACCATACGAATAATATATTGGTAATTTTTTTAAAACCGTTTTTTCAAACAAATACTACGAGCTGGGAATAAAATGCGCATACTGTAACGTTTTGCCTGTATGCCTAATAGTTGTATAAGTAAGTTGGTTTTCAAACTAGCCAAATGAAAAAACACATATGTGATTTACAGAAAAGAAGAGAAAGAATAGTAGACAAAAGAAGATAAACACATATGTACATAAGGTGATAAAGAAGGGATATACCTAATAAACAAGGTGATAAAGAAGGGATAGGCCTAATAAACAAAATTATAAAGATGAATGGATAGGCCTAATAAACAAGATTATAAAGAAGAGGGGAAAAGGAAGATATACAAAATGACAAAGAAAAAGAGAAGAAAGATGGTGAAATACAAAAATAAATAAAGCTTCACAGTTAATTTGTTAGGGAGCTAACAGTCTCACAGGATTTGTTGACAGTTAAAATTTTTATTAAGACTTTAATAGAAAATTATTTTGTAATTAAATTGCCAACGACATTGCATTTTGGACTTTAAAACATGTATGTGTTCTTGGTTCTAAAGTGATCATAACTTGTTGTCCAATAACATATTTATCTTAATTTATATTTAAAAAAGGATAACAGTAGTATTTTTGCTACAATATTATGCCCATATGTGTAACTAAAATATATATACTACAGATGAAATAGTTTTTCATTAATTCTATTTAATTATTTTATATCATGTTTCCTTTAGACATATTGCCCTTTACCGTATGATGATTGTTTGTTTTAAGGAATACAATACACTAACATTAACATTGGAAAGAGTTTCACTTTATATGAAGGATAAGTACGATTTTTATGTTTATAATGCATAGAGTTGATAATAATGGTGGTCTAGTGTTTAAATAGTTATATTTTAAAAGTTGAAGAAATGGAGGGCCTAGTTAAAATATATTAAAACATAAAAAAACGCCATTTTCTAAAGTCAATGAAGATAGATTTTAAACTTTACTAATCCATTTTCATTTTCTTTATCGTTTTTTCATTTCCTTTTCCTTTCTCTCTTTTTTATTTATTTTTCTTTTTTTCCTCAACATTTATCAATGTTAGATATACAATTATATTTTCGATGGATTTCTCTACTTGTCCAACTGGCCATTCAAAATGAAGCGCTAGCGTATTTCAACATAATGAGATCCAAGTCTTCATCTCTACTGACGTCAAATGTTACGATGTGGGTGGGGCTAAATGGACACCCTGTAATAAAGTGGTCGAATTCTTGGAAAATCTGTGGATGTGGCTAATCTCTACTTAGTTCAGAGTAGTCAATAAGGTTGAGAGATACAAAGTATTTCACTGACGTTTGCAAAAAAATATTTTGATGACAGGTAATTTCTATCACAGTATAATTGCTTAAGGAGTTATGAATAGTTTCAGGCTACCAAAGGGGGTGTATGTGAGTCTCTCCATCATAGGCGAGTAAATTCGTTATAATTTAATTTTGTATACTTCATAAACAATATTTATAATTATATAAATAACATCTGTATGTTACAGTAAATGTATTTTAACGAAATAAAATATTTAAGAGGTAAGAAATAAATTTAATAAATGAAGTAGTTAAGCTTTGATGATTGTCTGCTAATCCTTTGATTCCAAGGTCGATGAAATGCAACCTTTGGAGATAATGAACGTAAACAATTCGATGTACAATCATAGGCACCTCAATCTGGAGCTGGATTTTAAATGAATGTTTGCATTTTTATTTTTATTTACTATTTACTTGCCAGAACATGCATCGTAATTTATATAACAAATTACTATAAACTGCTGAAGTAAATGTCATTAAATATTATATTTACAGATCCAGATTGATGTGACTATGAATTTACATGATTTGTTCGATGTAACTAGATATAAACTAATATATCACACGGAGGACATATAAACTAGCATAAGTTTACATGAAAATTAATAAATATTCATTAATATTTGTAATGTAACATAAATAAATTATATTTTATTAATTCATGAAACTAAATGCAGATGTCTTATTAAGCTATCATTGGTACAAAACCACATTTATGAGAATTATGTACGTGTGTACCTAACATTTTATAATTTTTTTGTTCGTAAAAACATGTTTGTTCTATATACTTTGTGTTCATGTGATTTTTTATTTATTTTTTCATTGAACTGAAACACTTCAAAACAGCCTAACCATTGTTGTATATATTTTTTTTATATAGAGATGCATTTATAAGCTAAAGCAAGAGCTATTTCCAATGTTAAATTTTTAATATTTTAATCCTTAGAGCATTCGTGATTTAGAAGATTGAATAGAAGAAAGTGTAAGCCTATGAATAAATATTTTGTCAAATAAAACTTGTTACGAGTTGACATTGTTTTATTAATTTAATCTTAGCATTTCTCAAAATATATTTTTAATTTCCTGCAACATGAGTAAGTTTTGCTATTATTGATTTGACTAGATGTCCTTTGTCAACAAATCTTTTTTACGGCATGATTAATTTCTCATACTTTGTGTTTTATTTTTTATTTTTCCCTATTTTTTATATACTTCCTGCTTATAATTTATAAATTGCCTACTGTTTATATTATCACATAGTTATATAGTAATTCTAAAAAAACATATAACTCAATATTATATTACACTTCTATACATACTTCATATTTTTTGTATACCTGTAAGTTTCCTATTTATGTTATACTTAAATTCCCCCAACTTATGTACTTTATGTTAATCATATACTCGTATTATGTTCTTCATATACTTACAAACGTTTGTTTTTTGTGATGTTATGCTTTTCTTTTAAATTATATACTAGGGCCGGTAAGTTGCAGAAGTTCGTCTACCGACGAAAGTCGTCCATTTAAAACTTGTTAAAGTTTATAAACAAAGTATTGTTAGAATCTAAGCACGCTTTATGATCAAATACAGGTAATGTAAGCACTTCAAACCTAATGTAACACACAAGCAACTTTTAATTATTTTATACGCACTTTGTTTCGTCATGCTGATGTTACCTTCAAAAGTCTGACTTAACATTGTTCTTACACGTTGTAACATTTTCATTTGTTGTTCAATCTAGATCGGTCCAGATAGACCTGGATTGATCTAGCTGGATCTGGATTGATTCAGCTTGATCTGGATTGATCCAACTGGATCTTGATTGATCCAAATTGGTATTTTTTATATTAGTTGCATAGTTGTCGTCACGGGTATTGTGCTTAGTATCATAGTTATAATCTATGCTGTGATAACAACCAAAATACACGCGGCAATAACGCTTAAATTAAGACCAATCCAGACCACACACGCAACGTTTGTGTATACCAGTTTTATCACGATAGAAAATCTGTTTAATTTTACATGCGTAGTGTGAGACACATCAATCTGAACCTGCAAACATGATAATTATTCTCTAAGATATAGAGTCAACCAAATATGAGGCTGACACAACTAATTTACATGCTATAGTAAATTGTATAAATGGACGAGGTTAAAGATAATTATATTACCATGCATGTTCAGCCCACTAAATGATGAATAAAGATAACATATTTTAGAATTAAAGGGAGTTTCATTACACAGTTCAGATTTATGTGCCTATGACTGTACATGCAGACTTATTTACTATGTTTTTTCCTACCCGACATGTTTTGACTATGTACAACATGTTGGCTGTCGGATAGATTATAATGTACTTTAATTTGCTTAATTTTGCTTGAAAATAAATCATATAAGCTTTACTTTTCCAAATTAATAAGAAATAAATATATTGTAGCCTATTGTTATATAACATTTTTAAAATTTGTATCTATTGCGGATACAAAGAAAAGTACACGTGGTAAAAAATTTGAAAAGTACACGTTGTAAAAAACTGAACTCAGATCAATCTGGGTTGGTTCAGATTGAACAGCACCAATCTTTCGGTTAAGCAGTAAGAAACTTAAAAAATGTAGTCGAGCACTTCGCGCAGGTGATTCACTTTTTCACATAAATATATCAACTTACTTAAATATATTTACGTGGTAAGGGATTGTTTTGTATTTAAAGGTTTTGTTAGTTATGGTAACATAGCATGCCTTCCCCTGTACACAGTGCGCAGAACTATATAATGTTATTGAGTAATCTTAGAGCAGTTTAAAAATTTCCTTCGCATTAATGCCCGCAAAGTTATAAATAAGAGCGATATATTTATTTTTGAAAATGGTGTAAAGTTTCTAGACGCATTTGCGCAACTACTAAAAATTCCCTGTGTATTGTAACCTTATATACTTCCTATTTATCAAATACTTATAAGCTTTCCATTTATCATATACTTATATACTTTATACTTAATATACATTTACATACTTCATAGTTGTTGTGTTCTTGTTTTTGTTATATTTAACATCGATTAATCAGCGTTTTAATTTATAATACCATACGTATCTATGAAGGATGAATTTAATATTATGTATTATGTTTTTTAAATATTCCTTGCCTTCCAATTTAGAAATAAAAGAAGAAAATAAATATACAACGAAGAGAACGTTTATATAGTTCAAGGAAAATATAATTAAGAAGCAATATCGCTTTTCTATAAACATCTTTACATGATTTACAATGGATTTTGTTTTAATAAAAAGTTAAATTACATTTATATTTATATGTATATATCTATATATATGTATATTATATATATATAAGGCTCCCTTGTTCATGTGGTTTGAAGAGCGAACCCTGGACGGTTGAGGGCAGCAGGTTAACAGTTTCCTTCACATTAATGCCCGCAAAGTTAGTAAACTATATTTTATTATCGTTTTAAAGTAACCAGGCAAAATATATTTTAGCTCTAAAACAATTTTTTTGCTGATAAAGGGGTAAGAAAATATTTATATAGAGGCCCCACCAAAATTTTCACCATGATGCCCTAAGGCCGCCCCTGTCCAGCATACGATATTAAATAATCAATTATTCACGTTTTTGAATCGGTATTTTTGATGGCACTTCTATTGTCTTTCTTGAGTAATTCTGCATTTGTTAAAAAACAATTATAAATTAGTCAAAATCATAATATAAAATAATAAATTCATTAAGACTTGCAAAGAAGGAGATATGTGTTCAACAAGAATAGGTTCATGCTACAATTTAATCACAAAAACAGTAAAAATGTTAGGTTCATAAGAAAGAGGTTGTAGGATAACTACAGTTATCACTATATAATCCAATTAATATTCTAATAAATTAATTATAAATGTACTGGTCTTTCATTAAGACCACTACAGAGGTTATGCATGCAAAATCTTGAAACAACATTAGACGATTGGACTAGAGTATTGGATGAGGGTGATGATGTCGACTGTATCTTTCTCGACTTTCAAAAAACCTTTGATAATGTACCCCACAAGAAACTATTGCTAACATTAGATGCCTGTAGTATTAGAGGGAAGTTGCTAACATATATACAATCTTACTTACATAATAGAGTACAAAGAGTTACAGTTTCGGGTGAAACATCAACCTATGTGAACGTTAAAAGTGGTGTACCGCAAGGTTCTTTCATATGACCAATCCTGTTCCTTGTTTACATAAAAGACATCGAAGTTTATTTGACATCAATCATCAAACAAAATTTTTGCGGATGATACGAAAATATACTGCAGAGTAAATAAATCAAGTGCACCTGATATGTTACAGAACGATATGTGTAAGCTAAATGCATGGGCTAAGAGATGGGAATTGAAATTCAATGCAAATAGATACAAAGTAATAAACCTAGGGAGGCGTAACCCACATCAAGAATATTACATGGCGAAAGGTGCACAGTATACTAAAGACAGTGTTGGCAACTTAAAAAGTGGGTTATGTCGACGTCAAGGCAATCAACGCCAATCAGGAAATGTTTATTATGTTAATTTCAATTTGGACCAATCATATATAAGTTTGTATTATGGATACGAGTGTGCAAGTCTATAAGTTTAACTAGTCTTTGTTAATCTGTCGATTGACAAGGTCATGTTTGAATTTTTCCTGACAGTATCATCTATAAACGCTAAATAAGTATAAACAATAAACTAACTTTTTGTCTTTTACCCAAATAAAAAAAAACTGTAGTTAAATATGAAAACAAACAAAAACCCATCCGCTTTGATCATAAGCTTTGACGTATAAAATAATCGCTTATTAATGTGCACGTGAGAAAGGATAGAAGTGCCAACACTGTCTTTAGTACATTGTGGAAGGTGAAGACAGACAAGCACTTCGAGATGTGGAGAGTGAAAAAGACTTAGGGGTTAAAGTATGCCATAACCTGACATGGACAGAGCAATGCAAAATAGCTGCAGGAAGAGCTACTGGACCAATGAGGAAACTAAGGAATACCTTCAAATACATGTCGAAAGAGATTTTTATTGAAGTCTATCTTTCGTATGTAAGATCACACATGGCATTCTCTGTTCAGGCATGGAGTCATTATTTGGCAAGAGACGTGGATTTACTTGAAGCAGTTCAAAGAGGAGTCACTAAACTGGTTAGGAGGTTAAGGATATGGGTACATGATTAGGGAAACCTAATGACTAACCCATTAAGTTGTAAATGTAAATGTAAATGTAGTTTTTATTTTATGAAGCGATTTCAAAGTTGAACTTCTTAAAATTTGTATAAACCTATTTCAGATAATGAGTAGTTTAGATCATGCCGATAATTATCTTATGTGCTCAAAACTTATACATTATAATTATTGTATACGGTCTCCATTATAACACTGATACCAACACGTATCTTAGTTTTTGTATTGTTTTTTGAATATACTGTGGTGAGAATTCCACAGACAGCCTAAACTTTATTCACAAAAATGATCTGGCACAAAAGTACATATTCTCTTTTTTATTTTTTAAATTAGTTTTATAATGTCCGTGTTTTAGAAAAAGTCACACCTCAAAACTAACATTTGATTTCTAAGATAAAGACAAAAACGTGAAAGATCTTGAAAGGAACAAAGAAACTGTGCACGTCATAGTTGCAGAAGTTTGAAAACGTTGATTTAAAATGCATGGAAGTAAACAAAGCACAATGAACACAAATGCATTCATAGCTTTGAGATGCTTGGCTTGTTGCACGGCCATTTTTCTCTCACAACGACTGAAAACAAAACAAAAAACAAGGCTGGATGTAATTAGTTAACCTATTCATCCATGGTAATTAGATTGACTGAACATTATAAACACACAACCACACTCCTCCCGATCCTCCATACCCACACCCACACACACTTACACACACACACACACACGCATACACACCCCACACCCGCTGACACATACACATTCACACATACGCATACACACACATACACACACACAAGTGCATGCACATATTCCCCCCCACACAGACACAAACACACATACATGTATATACTAGTCAGAAAAATCCGAACTGGCAAAAAGGTTATACTATTGGTGGCTATTAACCATTTAAAAGACTGGGACAAGCAATTGTGATAAAACTTTAAAAGAACAGGACAAG
>JARUHE010324952.1:0-11204 GCA_031471125.1 Archaeomysis grebnitzkii | reverse complement strand
TGTAAATGTGTGTCTGTACGAAATATATTTGTATAGTTCTCAAATTGGTTTTATAATTTCAGTTATTAACATAATTAAGATTGGCTGAATCATAAAGCAATAACTTTTATTTCTGCCAAATTCGATGATTATAATCAATATTTAAAACTAAGGTTTAACTTCTAACGCTATTTTATGATCTCAAAATTGGTGTAAATACAAAAAAGATTGTTTACGGTGATCAGTAATTACTGAACTTACCATAAGTGTAATTTAGTGTAATTAGCAATTAAAAATGTTCAATTTAATCCCAAAAGACTTTCGGATTCCAACTACATTACACATTGCACAAATTTATGTTTATTGGACTTTGTTTTTGTCAATTTTGACCTGAGTTATAAACCTGCTCAAATTGATCATTTTTATAAAAGAGTTTTTTTAAAAAGTTATAGAGATGGTCTGAATAAACTTCGATTTTCAGAAATGAAAAAAAATTGTGAGGTTTGTTACCGTTTGTATTTGTTGATGACCGAGCGTGGCATTTATTAGAACTCCATTGAAGTATTCGTGAGTTTTGCAGTCTAATTAGCTAAGAGTGTCATAAGTTTACCACTTACATAGTGGTGCAAATTTGTCCTAGGTAGTAGTTAAGGTGGTTAAAAGTAAATTACATATACTTTTGGTCGCTATATGAAAGATCGAACTTATGATGATGATGATGAAGATTATTATTATTATTTTCAGTATCTTTTAAGATCTCACAAATTTTGACATGAACAAAATATAAAAAGATAAAACTCATTTAGTTGTATTAAAAACAGAAAATTTCCCCATTTATTCTATCATCATCTTGTATAACGTTAAATAATATACTATATGATTTATTTTAACTACATCTAAAGTTCGGAAAATACTTTGGAGACGATATCAAAAAATATGGTTTCAACTTTTCGATCATTGCAAACTTTTTGAAAATAAAAATTATTTCAAACTGACGACAGCTTGGAAATAGTTGAGCTTAATTATTTTTTCATTTACATATTAATTTAACATCATCGTAGATGCACACGAATCAGTTTTTTTGTTCTTAGGGTCTTTGCTGCAGAAATTCTGAACCTGAACAGCTTTTGGGATATTTGTATTCATCATATTTGTGCTGTTTTTTTTCAATTTCAGTTTTTGTTTATGTGTTTATTTACATTAAGTAAGATTTGTTTATGTGTTTATTTACAGTAAGTAAGACAAATAAATATTTATGTTTTTAGTTACATTAAGTAAGATTTGCTTGTGTATATTTACAGTAAGTAAGACTAAGAAAGATTTATTTATGTTTTAGTTAAGTTAAGTAAGATTAAGTAAGATTAAGTAAGGTTTGTTTATGTGTTTATTTACAGTAAGTAAGATTAAGACAGATTTATTTATGTTTTAGTTGCATTAAGTAAGATTAAGTAAGATTTGTTTATGTGTTTATTTACAGTAAGTAAGATTAAGAAAGATTTGTTTATGTTTTAGTCGAATTAAGTAAGATTAAGTAAGATTTGCTTGTGTATATTTACAGTAAGTAAGATTAAGAAATATTTATTTATGTTTTAGTTACATTAAGTAAGATTAAGTAAGATTTGTTTATGTGTATATTTACAGTAAGTAAGATTAAGAAAGATTTATTTGTGTTTAGTTACATTAAGTAAGCTTTGTTTATGTTTATATTTACAGTAAGTAAAATTAGGAAAGATGTATTTATGTTTTTAATTACTTTAAGTAAGATTAAGTGAGATTTGTTTATTTGTTTATTTAAATTAAATGAGATTTATTTAGGTTTGTAATTACATTAAGCAACGTTCCATGTCACTCCCTTATACTTAAATGTTATTCACATATAATTAAAACTTATTCAGATGTAATTGTTATTCACATACAATTAAAGGTTACTCATACTTGAACAAATGTTATTCATATATAATTAAAACTTATTCAGATGTAATTGTTATTCACATACAATTAAAGGTTACTCATACTTAAATAAATGTTATTCACATATAATTAAAACTTATTCAGATATAAATGTTATTCACAGACAATTAAAGGATATTCATAGTTAAATAAATGTTATTCACATATAATTAAATGTTACTCACAAAAAAAAAATTCACAAATAATTAAATGTTGTTCATACATTAATAAATGTTGTTCACATATAATTAAATGTTATTCACAGATATTTAAATATTATTTGCATATAATTAGATCTTATTCATACTTAACTAAATACTATTCACATGTAAATGTTATTCACACTGAATTAAATGTTATTCACATATAATTAAATGTTATTCACACTTAATTAAATGTTATTCACACTTAACTAAAAGTTATTCACATTTAATCAAGTGTTTTTCACATATAATTAAATGTTATTCATACATAATTAAATGTTTTCACACATAAATAAATGTTGTTCACACTTAATTAAATGTTATTCACACTTAATTAAATGTTATTCACATATAATTAACAAAGACACAATTAATATGAATCATAAAATGTTAAAATAACATGATTTGTTCATGATTAATTTATGAAATCAATATGTGATAAAGCTCAAAAAAACATGAGAGTGAGAAACTTAAAATATTTAAATGTAAAATATTATAAAATTAAAATGTTAAAATTTTGAAATATTAAAAATAAGAGTAAGCAATTCAAAATATTAAAATATGAAAATATTTCAATTCATAATATTAAGTAAAAGAGTGAGTAATTTAAATGTATATTATTAAAGTTTAGAATTAGGTAAATTTTCCCCAAAAAGATCTTTACGTTTCACAATAAAATAAAATGAAATAATTTAAAATCAAACTTTCAACGAAACCTTTTTTGATATTTCAATAAAAATTTGAAAATGAATCAAAATAATCCATTTAACAAAATATTTATTCAAAAATTACAATTTTTAATTTATATTATTTTTTTATGGTTAAAAATACTTTGTTTTTATTATAGCAATGTAACGATAACATATTTTTTCCCATACAATTCATCAGGTAATAATTATTACTGATTTGTTGTATAATTTTTTTAGCCGAGACCTAAGTCAAGTAACTCTCTATGATTTACTCTTGGTTGTTGTTAGAGTTGCTTTTGTTAGAGATGTATGAACTTTTGCTTTTTCAAAAGTATACTGAAAATTTATTTTTATGTTTGTTTCAGAGCAATGTTTTTTCAACATAAATAAATATATATGCCTAAGGTATTACTTTTACTTGAAAAAATAAAAAATTCTGAACATTTTTTTATAAAACTTATATACATAAATTAAAGCAAGTCGTGTTTGCTATTTCAGCTTTATAGTTTAAATAAATATGCATAGCTTGGTTTGTTTATGTTACTTTATTTTACAATAACAAACATTTGCATATTTTTACTTCAACTTAGTTAAGGGGTAATCTTTTTTTAATAGGATAGTACACTATGCTGTTACAAGAGTGAAATTTTATATATTTTTATACATAGCTTCTTCCAATGTTATTTTTGAAGGCACAAATATGTTGCAGTCAAAGTTTTGGAATATGATAACAAATTAAAGTGCAAATTGTTTTTCAAGTTAACCATGCCAAAAAATTTATAACCCATGCAAACCCATTTCAATGGAAAACATAAAACAAATTGAAAGAAATAAAAAGTTTTCTCCAAATTTGTATAATTCAATTTAAAATTCCCTTTTTTTTAAACGTCGGATTTTTGTTGTATTACATTTTTAACAGGATTGATGTTTTTTTGAAGATATGTAAATTTTTTGAGTGAAACAAAAAAATTCTATAAGTTTTATTTCTATTATTTATTAACATTTATAGTTTTATTCTTTCATTTTGTTTTGCCGTATATGATACAAAACATTCTTATATGCTGCTATATGATTGCAGGCTGGAAGTGCTACATTATTTTATTAATTTTAGTTCAGCTTAAGGAAATGCCATATGTTTAAAGGGACGGCATCCAATTTGAAATTGATTCCATATCTTAGGTGGTCATCCACAGCTCAAGGAATTGCCATATGTTTAAAGGGACGGCATCCAATTTGAAATTGATTCCATATCTCACTTAGGTAGTCATCAACAGCTTAAGGAATTGCCATATGCTTAAAGGGACGGCATCCAATTTTAAATTGATTCCATATCTCACTTAGGTAGTCATCAACAGCTTAAGGAATGGCCATATGAATTTATTTTAAGATTACATCTATATGTGATAATGCGCAAAAAATGTTAAATTAATTAACATGAGAGTGACCAATTTAAAATATTTAAATGTAAAATATTATAATATTAAAACGTTAAAATTTTAAAATATTAAAAACGTGCACTGCAGTGTTTTAGTTTTGGAAAGTTAGTCTTATCAAGCTCTCACGTTGTTCATTGTTTATTTCCAAAATTTTATTTTTAATCATCATGGTTGAGCTTATTTATTTAAACACCGAACACTAGTATTTTGAAATTCCTACAGTTTTTAAATGCTAACAAATATCATGTCGTGTGCAAGTTTTAAGGTAAATTTTGTAAATAATTTTCAAAGTACGTACTAATAAGTAGAGTTTCAAATGTCTATCTCTCGATGTCGAATAAAATGAGTAATCCTGACAGGCAGGGTCGAGCTATAAATTGGTGAACTCGCCCTTGCACCCGCCCTCGAGCTCGACTCTAGAAGGAGAGGAATGTGCTAGGTTGGCAGACAAAAAAAAACTTCCCAAATCAGGAGCTGTCACATTTATAAGTTTCAACCTAAAGATCTATTTAATCTGTTGTCTGGATGTAAATTTAATACATAAAAATGTTCCACCCAGTGATATCTCAATGAATTTTACTTTATTTCAGTTTCCGGCTTCAATATTTTTAAGCTGCTGAAAAATCATGCTATGACGTCAAAGTCATTTCTCTCATAATACATCTATTTCTAATGCACCAAAAATTCAACCCGTTTATTTTTGACTTATATTTAAAACATGTTTTTCATAACTTTCTACTTAAGTTACATGTTTTTCAACAGCTCTTTTTTCTCATGAAAATTGGATCTAGTATATGTATATACCTTTATAAAACATTTTAAAGCGTTAACCGTTTCTTGTAACACAGGTAATTCATAATTATAATTGTTTATTCCTTAGTATGTAACATCAATGATACAAAACAAGTTAATTGATGAACTAATACATTTATACAAGTACACATGCATACACAAGCATACACACACATGTTCACATGTAAACACATGTACATATGTATACAAATGTACACACGTGCACATTTATACACATTTACCCATGTATACACATGTACACATATATTGAAAAAAGTCAACTATTTTGTTTTGCATCACTGGTGTTACATAAGACAGAATAAGTAGTTATAATTAAGCATCACCTGTGTTACAATAAACGGTTTATACCATAAAACTACCTACACCTGCAATCTTTGGGTTTTCCAAAGAAACGTTGAAGAGGTCGAACCATTGCTTATGCAGGTCACTGTTTACATAATTTTCTTACATAAACCATATATTTCCTTCGTTTTATTGCAAACATTACGTTTATACATTTCTATATAGTTTTTAGTGTGAGACAGCTCTTATAGTCGTCAGTGCACACCATTCATAAATAGGGTCGTGCGGGGTCAAATGGAGCGTGGGGTCAAATAGTGAATTTTTCACAAAAAAAAATCAAAAATATATTTGACCAACTTAAAATTGTATGATCCTGCTGGAAAAAATACCAAATAAACGCCAACTAACTGCTGATTAGGAATATAGCAAAAAACTGAAAATAAATATTAAAAAAAATACTTGAAAAACATAAAAAAATAAAAAACTGGGAACAAATTTTTTCCTAAAAAAAAACTTTGCTATGGAGGTCACCGAAAAAAAATTAAATTATAAGTGATACATCATCTTAAAAGAGTATCTTCTTGGCTACCATTTGAGACAAAAAAAAATACAAAAAACAAAAAGAATTGGATAGTTATAACTAAAAAACTACTGCTGGGTCAAACGGTTCACATACCCTTTAAGCATAAAAAAAGGAGAAACCGAGGGTTTTTATTATTATTGTTGTTAAATATTTTATTATTATTAAATTGGTTTGTATTAAACATCTAATGAATGTTGGAATAAAGTAGGTTTTATAAAAACCTAAAATTGAGATTCTTTTTTTTTCAAATGAAATTTTTTTTTGTAAACCACTCACATCTATAAGAATATGAGATATATTTGAAAGAACAGACCACCAATTGAAAGAAGAAAGGGTGTTCTTTAATTTTGTGCAAGGTAAGTTTAATTTGATGCATATAAAAAAGCTTTCGAATATTATGCCCCATTTGACCCCGCACCCCAGGTTCCAAACAGTCGCCGAGAAAAAATTTGAATATTAAAATAAAAATAGTAAATGATCTTAAGGATTTTTTTTAATTGCATAATTTTATAGCCAAGGTTACAATGTTCTGAATCACAACTTAAAATTTAATTTAATGCAAAAATAAAAAGTGCACAGACAAAAAACTAAAGTGCACCGTTTGACCCCGCATTACCCTACCCTTTCTATGTTCTAAAGATATTTTTATTAAAAAAAGATTTATATGTATAAATAATTGCATTCGATAGTGATGGCAACATCGTTTTGGCACCTAACAGCAACTTTTAATAGCTACTGGTAGTTGACAAAATGTTTTTGGTAGGCGACAAAATTATTGCTTAACTTACTCAATCCCTCAACAAAGCTTGAATTATTGATACCTAAACATTTGTATCAATGATTCAAACTTTTTTGAGGGGTTGAACAATGTAGACAATGGCTTTGTCAACTATCAGGGACTACAGAGCCGACAGTCTTTAGTAGGCGCTAAACGGGTTTGCTAGCACTGTTTAATTTTAGTATCATTTTGGGGTATCTTACAAAAACTTTAGCAACTGTCACGAGAGTCTGTTGTAGTTATAATGTACAATTTCATTTTCAAAATTCAGTGTTTCGTTGGTGTTAGTACTACAATTAAATTGTAAGTTGTCTTAATTATTGTTGTAATTTATATAAACGGGTGATAGACTTGACATATTAAAATGTGAAAGGTGTTTGAATAAACCTTAAGCAATTCATTTTTTTCAAGAAAATTTCTGTCCAAAAAACTAGATTTGACATTTGATCGTTTATTTTGGATGTGCGGAACTGGGAGATGTTTCTCTAATATGCAACTACATTCACAGATTATTCATTATTTAACATGAAGGTTGAAATTATTCTTTCAAAAACAGTGTGCCAAAAATTAAGATTTTTTGCTGATCTGCTAAAAGTTTCCATTTACTCAATTTTAGAATTCTCAACTATTTAATTTTCCTGTTTTTACACACTGCCTCCCAAGAGGGTTCCCATCGCCCAAATTATTCAAAGTTTACATGTCAGACCCTCCACACAGGGTGATGAAAACCAGTGTTTTTTTGTCATCCAAGATTTTTTTTCGTCCTCTTTCAACCAAACAATTGGCCCGAAATGGCCTTTTTCTGCAATAAAAGCTTAAAAACGACTGAAACCGATCAAAATACGAACGTCCTCTTTAAAATGAAAAAATATTTTTCATCACCCTGCCTCCACACATGCAGCTGACTTCTTTGTCTAGATTTCCCTCAATTGTTTTTTTGAATGAATAAATCCACCTCATTCTTTTCTCTGCAAGTTGATATGCAATAACTAACTTCTAAGGTCTTTCAACAGCCTGAGAATGAGGAGAAACCTTAACAAATGTTCTATGTTTTTGGGATAAAGGATATTCTACTTTTGGTAACTTACTAAAATGAATCCTATCTATGAAGTCTTGTTAATGAGAGGGGTGATTTGGTTCTTCTGTGCAGAGAGAATGTTTGTTATTTGTATAATTCAAATTGAGGAAAAAATACAAAATTTTATATTAATTAAATGTGCATCAAAAGGAAGCAATTTCCAAAAATTTAGAAAGTTTCTTGAATTGATTAAAAAAATTATTTCCAGGACCAAACTCAAGCCCTAGACATGTTGAAAGTATTACAAGGACTTCCCATCAATCTTCAGGTTAGTGTCGACACCATTTTTTTTATTCAAACAAAATCATAATTTTAAAAAATCATGCCAATTCGACATAGTCTTAATGCTTTAAGCTTGGTATTTCAATAGTTTTAATGCCTTGAAAAAAAGCTTGGTAATTCAACACAGTTTTACTGCTTTCCTAAACACTTTATTATTTTTAGATTTTAACAAAAACTCGAATTGGTATGACTGTGAACTCGTTAAGGAAAGCTTCTTCAGATGACGATGTCATTGCTACATCTAAGCAATTGATAAAGAACTGGAAAAAATTTGTACCTGGTAAGTATCTTTCCAATTTTCTGTTTAATTAAATGTATTCTTTTATAGTAAGATTTGTGAAATATGTTTTGGATTGCTAATCATTTTATGTTATATTTGCCAATTTCAAGGTTAAGATAAATGTTATTATTTGTGAAATACACTGCTGCTCTTTGCTTCCATAGCTAGTGTGAAATGTTTATTTATTATTCCAAATAAACAAATTTGTAAAATGGAAACAAATGTTTACTCCAATTCTAGAGTTATTCACTAAATTAGGCACTCCATGAAAACCATTTATGAGAAAAGGTTACTTGTGATAACAAATATTTGTTTTTAATATGTTCATTGTATCTTTTCAGACAAAAAGGACGAAGACGAGAAGGACTCCAAAGACGAGAAAAGGAAGGATGACGACAAAAAAGATAAAAGTAACGGAAGCAAGGATTCAAGCAACGGACATGGAACTGGAAGCAAGGATTCAAGCAACACCTCCAATGCAAGTGCTTTCCAGAATGCGTTTCCACAAATTGCACCAACCACAGATAGTCTCCGGTTGAAGTGCAGAGAAATGATTGCCAATGCGCTGAAAATAGGTAAGCTTTGATAAGGTTTTTAGGATGTTTTAGCTGTTCTCTGAAACTTAATCAAAAATTGTCTGAAACGGACATTTCTGCAATTGAAAATGAAAAAGGCAAAAATATGTTCTACAGAAATGGATTTTTTTTATAGCACCCTTTCACTGATGTAAAATAATAGACCCACCTAATAAAGAATGAGAAAGATCTGAAGGATGATCAGGCAATATCAGAAAGGAGATGAACAACATATTCCCTTCATGTTAATTAAATTTCGAAGGGCTGCAGCCAAGGCATTTATTTTTAGGTTTTCATGGCAATTTTCGCCATAAGAATTATGCAGCTGAAGTAATGCCCTGTTGCAGGAAAGGTCCTCAGGGCATTTTTTTGTCTTTCACATTGTGTGAATTTTTTTTCAATGAAAATGTTTATTCAACTAAAATTGTTTTGTGATTTTATGGCCAAAATAAAATAAATGTTTTGAAGAGTCATATCAATGTTTACTAAACAAAAAATGTTTGAAATTAAAAGTTCCTTCTTTATTAAATGTTTTAAATTTTTAAAAAAATTGTTAAATGTTCAAATTTAAAATTCTTTTTTGGTAAATGCTTGAATTAAAAATTCTTTTTTTGTTAAATGTTTGAATTAAATTTTTATATTTAAAATTAAATGGCCATGTTGGAACACCCATATGAATGTGCTATATTTGCACCCATAGTGTGGTCCACTGGGATGAAATAAAGATAATAATAAAAAATTATTGCAGGTGATGAGCTTCCAGACGGTATTGTCGACACGCCAGAAAGTCTTGCCGAACAAGTGGAAGATGCAATTTTCCAAGACTTCAAAAGGACGGATCCTGCATACAAAAACAGAGTCCGATCCAGAGTGTATAATCTGAAGGATTCAAAAAATGCTGAATTGCGATTAAATGTCCTTACTGGTAAAGTGGCACCAAAGAAACTTGCCGTCATGTCCTCGGAGGTAAATGACTTTCCTATTGTTGGTGTCGTCTAGAAAACCAGAATTATGGTTGAAGAGCCCCAGAAAATTATTTTTATGTTCTTAATTGAAGAAATACAAAGCTTAATATTCAACATATTTTGCTCTATATGACCTTCTGCTTGATAATGCCAAGAATAATTTTTCTAAAAATTGTAGATTTAAGATTTCAGCAAATAATAATAAAGTTCGAGTCAAATTGCCAGTCATTGTATTTAAATCTTGGTTAGGCACTATGTTGTAGAATTATGAAAAAAAAGTTCAAGTTTTTATTTTATAGATACATAATTCTGAACAATATGGTCCAGAAATAATTATTTTGTAAAATGAATAATTACTGAAATAGGTTTTCAATACTCAGGTTAGACACTACTTTGTAAATTTTTGACAAAATTTGTTGCACAGAATTATGTGTGTGTATTATATAGTTATGTTGTTTTCATAACTTCTACTCAGTCACAGCATTAATTTGTTTATGAATTTCTTCATACTTATATTTATTATTGTTATTAATATTACCAAAACATGTCATAGTAAATAACTCTTATTTTATAATTTTAATTATGATGTCTTCATTGATGGTAAGTATGTTGAATAATATTTAAACAACGACCTTGCATGATCATATGTAAGTTATTATTAAACTAAATTGTATTCAGTATCAAGAGTCACTTGTAACATATTTTTAGGAAATGGCAAGCTCCGAAATGAAAGCTCTTCGTGACAAGTTCACCAAAGAATCTATTGATGACCATCAGTTGGCCATTGCTCAGGGTACAAAGACTGATCTGTTGAAGTGTGGAAAATGCGGGCAAAGAAACTGTACTTATAATCAAGTAAGTTCTTCTATTTTTTGTATGATTTTATTTTATAATCAAGTTCTACTAGATTTTATTTTATAATCAAGTAAGTTCTACTATTTTTTTGTATAATTTTATTTTATAATCAAGTAAGTTGTTCTATTTTTTGTATGATTTTATTTTATAATCAAGTAAGTTCTCCTATTTTTTGTATGATTTTATTTTACCGACTCCTGCTACAATTATTTGTCTAAATATAACTTATTTATAATCTAAGGCTTACATTGAGTGATCGTAAAGTTTTTTTCTAAATGGTTATACATTATTGGTATTGAGTACTATTAACTTATGAAACTTGAAAGTTGAAACTAATTTATAAGTTTGCTTCACAAATCTCAAACGTGTTCTATACGTCCTCTATAGTCCATTTCATTTGTTGTTCATCATGTTAAATACCTTATATTCCAAATAGTTTCTATATACCTGGCACAA
>JARUHE010324941.1:0-11204 GCA_031471125.1 Archaeomysis grebnitzkii | reverse complement strand
TACTCCATCTTATGTAACATCAGTGATACAAAACAAGTTAGTTTATGTTTTAATACATTTATACAGGCAAATATTTGTCTGTATAAATGTATAAAAGATGGAGTAAGCCATTTTACTTATGTATCACCGGTGTTACAAGAAACGGTTAAAGTGTTAAGTTTATAATGATAAACAACCGTTAATATTTTTCACATTTAAAAAAATGACTGAACATCAATGTGTAACATTATCTATAAAAGGATGATTTCAATGAGAAGTCAACCATCCATTATACTCACTCTGATCTTCATTTTGTACTTTCCATTTGTGTTCATGCTCTCGTATTCTGGCTTCGGATACAGCCTGACTAGGATTTGACTGTGATGAACTTACTTCAATTTTAGGAATATTTTCTGTAATGTTTTGTAACTCATCATACATATCAAAATACTAGCAGTGATTAACAGATGCATGAATGAGGTGGAGTAAGGCATTACAAGCAACCACAGTAAAAATATAAACAAAATAATTTACTGAAAAAAGAATAAGCAAAAAGAAACTACTTTGAAATAAAAATATGCACAATCAATACAATAAATATTTGAGTTTTATTCAAATATTTAATCATTCTACATAAGGATCGACAATAGCACAAGTGAGGCAAACCCTTTATTAAGTGCATGTGGGTTACCTCAATTGTACTATTGCCGATCCATAACATTCAAAGACAAAAATATTTTTTTCTGAAATTTTAGCAAAATAACATTGATAATTGTGTACTAATAGACATAAATAAAAACAACTTTTTAAGGGAAAGAAAAAGATCAAATGAGAAATCTTAATCCAATAAAGTTGATTTGGTTTTAAAATCATTTTTGTTGATTTAATTTATATAATCATAACAATGGGAATGTGCAAGATAGTATAAAAGTCATGCATGAAAAATAAACTGCTTGATGTACACAATCAACATTAAAAACTTCACCATTGTTTATATAGAAACTTAAGAATTTAAATATGAAACATAGATGATAGAAACATATGAAAGAAATTATGGTCAGAGAATATTTATATTTATTCATATTTATTAGACATAATTCAACACTAAAGAAAATTATAAAACTTAAATTCATGTTAAAGTAATGCAAAAACAAGCTCTAGTAAATTCTACTCATTAACATCTGCGTTTGTATAATGAAATAATTTAGAAGTTTGGGTAACTATTGAATGAAATTCTATGTTCATTTATTAATACTTTTCTTTTGTTTGTTTCCAATAAAATTGTTTTCAAACCTTCAAATAAAAATTTGATTAACAATTAGCTAAGTCTAAAGAAAATGTCTATTATTTAAAGAAATATAATTTTTTTGCAAAAAGGTCGGTAAGGCATTCTATCTTAAAATCCACAGTGTTTTTATTTGATTAAAATAATCTTTTCTCTAAACTTTTAACAAGTAAATACTGATTTCGCAAACAAAAATGTTTAGTAACACCTGTTGTAGAATGTTATGTTCTATATTTTCATTTAAGCAAATGTTTCTGTAAAAAAGAATTAATTTTTTATTTTGAAAAAATTGTAAAATTTAGAATCCATAAATCATCCTCCACCCCAACAACATTCATAAGTCAGTTATAGAAGCTATTTTTTCAAAACACAGCTTAATAATAGAACAATTGAAAATAAAGCTTTGAAAACACTTTATAGAAAAGAGAAGTGAAAATTAAACTAAACCAAGTGCAACAAAATATTCAAAACTAAGCATTCTAGTTGATACAGCAATCTCAAATCAAAATAGTGAAGTTTTTTATTAAGGAACATTTACCCATACAAAAAAACGAAACCAAGAAATATTTTACCTTTTGTAGTATTTAGATTTGGGTACATAGCTACGAGGCTATCGCAGTGAGTGAAAATGCCGCTACCAAGATAGTCTGCTACCACAGAAAAAACATCATTCGTTCCTTCAATTTTCTTCTGGAATGCTTCGGGTTGTTTATTTTTTATTTGCTCCATCATTTCTTCTTTAATTTTTCGAACTTCCGGCAGACAAACCGGACATTCATCTTCATTTTCACTGTACGAATCGAAGCAATGTTGATGGAATGAATGATAGCAAAGAAAATGAACAGTTGGTAGTTCAAGATTATTGTTGCAGATGTTGCATTTTGTTCCTGTGAACTCCGTGGCACCTGTTGTTATGTTGTCAATATTTTCCTCCAATGTTGACATTTCCTTTGAGAATTGTTCAGCCAAGTCAACCTCGGAATCGATGGTGGCGGAATGTTGAGAGACTACTCGTGAGAGGAAGCTTCGAACTTGTCCGAGAGTGATGTGTGGAGAAGATGTTAATAAATCGACGATTTCCAGAGGAGACAGAAGATTTTCGAATTCCACTGAAGATTCTTCACCATTGTCTTCTGTCTGAAATTGATTTTCCATTTTGTTTTCTCTGTAAGAAGTGTAACGTTCAATTTCTTCCAGAATTTTTGTCAGATGTTCAGCATCAGGAGGTTTTAAGCTTTTATCTGAAGTAATAAGCTTTAATGCACAAACCCACAATTTGGGATTATTTTCACCATATTTATTGCACACTTTAATCACACTATGAAAATCACCCGACTCTGCATGATGCTCCATCAACTGCTCATACATTTTGGCATACTCCCACAATACGAGTTTCCCGGAATGAAACTTGTACTTGTCGCAAAGCAGCAATGCGTGGTCTTTGTCGAACGTTCCATCCTTACCACTCTCCAATAACTTCAGAGCCTTTTCACCATAAACAGAATCCAATTGACTCTCCGGATCAAGAGAGTACTGATGAAGGTACTCTCCTAGGAGGGTGTTGTACAACCGAGGTGTAAGACTTTTGTTTGCAACATTCACAAGGTGTTCTAGTAACTTGATGGTAGGCTCACTGTGACCAACAAGCAGGTATTCAAAATCTTCTGGGTCACCACATATTACCTCATCTGGTGTTAGATAACTATCCAATGAACCGTCAGATATAAGAGGCTTTTCAGAAGGTTTATAATCGGTACAAAGTGATATAAGAATTCTTGTCATTTCTTCAGGAGCATGATTCAGCAGAATTGTTCCATAATTCAATATATTTTCTTTGGCTGAATAGAAATCTAGCTTTGCAATATAACTCAATGCTTTGATATAATCTTTTTTATCATGAACAAGTATAGCTAAATAATGGTGATGTAGACCATGTTTGTCGGCGAGAGCAAGAGCATGGTCGTAATACCCGGCACCTCGACAGACCTTCACACCCAGCTCAACATCACAGTCAAGTGTTCCCCCCTGACTGCCAATGAACTCGTCCAGCTGTTCGGTATCTCGCAACCTCGTGTAACAATTAAGCATGAGGCTGGTGTGGTCGGCAGTGGCAGCTCCATCTTTATGTAAGGCTTGAAGATAGGTCGTCAGATGATGGATATGTTGAGTGTCCAAATATTTTTTGATGATGTAAGACGGTTCAAGATGAGGAATCGTTTTAATGTATTGGTCCATTGCCGTGCCCAGATGTCCATTTCCGTATAGCCAATCGCCATATTGACGTAGAATCTCCGCTATTTCTTCTTTACTACACCTTTGCATTTTGGCTAAACTGTAATTAGAAATTTTCAATGATTTAGAAATAAAAAAAAAAATAAAAAAATTAAATTTAAAAAAATTATATAGATATCAAAATTTATTTTTGTTAATAGCATTCGTCAACGGCCATGGCCACGTTGGGTCTGGTTAGTACTTGGATGGGTGACCGTCTGGGAACACCAGATGCTGTTGGCAACAGCGCTCTTTGCATTGTAGCTAATGTGCTGTATAATATTCTATATAAAAAAAAAAAAAAATAACATTCAACATCAAGACCGATTGTAATCTATCATTTAAATTTGAGATTATTTCTTAATTTAAGCCTTTGAGTGATGCTGAAAGTTGTACAATTTATTCAAACATTTTTCAAACTTGTGGCAAACTAATACATCCAAAAAAAGATGGAAGTAATGCAACAACCAGATGGTGCTCTATTTTTCAATCAGAAAAGAGTAAAAGCAGATGTTTCCTTTGTGAAAAAAACATCTCTAGGCAGAGCATTGCTTAAGCTGCCATTCTAGTGATTACTCCATTAGAATTACTATTGGAAGACACTATTCACGGCAGCCGAAGCAACACCTTGTCTTACAAGAAAATATTTCAAAATTATACAGCATTACATTACATCAGTCATTGAGAGCAGTGCTATGAGCTACACACCTGTATGCAATATCGAACTGATTTTTCCTGAAGAGAATTTCCATTTTACTTTGAAGATCTTTTTCTGATATGTGTACTATGGCAGGACGAGATGTGATGAGATACAGACCTCCCCATTCACCAGCAACTCCAATCAATCCTTTGATGTTGCAATTTAATGCAACTAAATTCAAAACTGGATCGTATATTGTCAAATTCATTGCGTCATTCCTGGAAAAAAAATCATTTTAAAATATTTCTTAGCACATCCTTCATTCAATTCAAAATAGAAATTTCTATCCATCAACTCAAGAAATTAATATTTCGGTGGAAGCCAAAGGCATAGACAATGTCAAGTTAATAATTTACTTACAAAAAAATATTTCAACAATTTTATCTCAATGAGTATTGTGAATCTTTTTCCAAATGACTTTTTGTAACAGTTTTCTTTTTTCACACAATTACACAAAATAAACATGATCACCAATGTTGTTTAATTGAATCAATTTAATTTAATATTAATAGATTAACTGCAATTTATTGAATCAATTTAATTTAATATTAATAGATTAACTGCAATTTATTGAATCAACTGGTCCTAATTGAATCAATTTGGTATTAATTGAATCAACTATATTAATTAAATCAATTGATCAAAATCAATCAATTAAGCATTTTCATCATACCGTGTTTCTTCTTGTCCCTTGTCCTTAGCTGCAATGATGAGATGTCCTTTGTACCAAGAGAGATATTTCTTCACTCCTTCAAACACATAACATGATCCTCTCAAATCATTTGTGTATCTGTATATCAATTGCATCTTCTGAAATGTAAATTAAATTAACATTTATGTATATCTAACTGCTGGCAAAATATCACCCAATATTTCAAGCTATTTTAGTACTGAATTTCACATGGAAATTTGTGGCATTGCATTCTTTGGTTTAAGTAATTTTTATCCAACTAGCCATATAGATCACCAGAAATGTCGCATAAAATAAACAAACGTTATTTGCCGAAATCTCAAAAAACTTTAATTCTGGAAAAAATTTGGTTAAAGAGTCGTAATAAACAACTTTAAATCTCAAACATTTGGGATATTTTGCTATAATTCTGTAAATATTAATTTTTAAAAAATAATTTCATTGAAGTTAGTTAGAAGGTCAAAACAAAAACTTTTATTAATTAAAGTTCTCTTTAACTCTACGAATATAGAAATAATTAATCCTAATGGATTTCCAGAATTTGTCGACAATGGAAAAATAAAACCTTGGGAGTACTCAAGAAAAATCAAAGACTAATGTATTAACACTTACATCTGATCCTCCCATGTGATAAGAACTCTCTCCATCTGTGAGTGTGGCACAACCTTTTTCACATCCAACTGTATCAAGCTCGACCTAGAGAAAAAAATTAGAATTAGTTATTAATTTATATCAAGTGCTGTTCATATAGGGCAACTCCTTAAAATTTGATGTATCAATAGACCTAATTTATTACTGTATGTATAAAAACAAATTATTTTATTGTATGTAATGAACAAAAATTTGATTTGAAGTAGGAAATAAAGAACTAACTGTAGTTTCTTTGTCTCTATTAGTGCAATCTATTGAGTAAAGACGGTTCTTCGTGGTTGCAAACAATTGCACGATTTTCGAGTTTTCTTTCAGGTGGAGATTCGTGATTTCTCCGGTCGATATGGTAACAACGACTCGGCATTTACTTCCTCTATCTCGACTTATTTCTCCTGTGAATAAACAAAACTGCAAGCTTAATTAAAATTTCAATATGCAGAAAAAAATAACACTGCAGTCTATGTTTTTTAAGTAGCTGTGTTGACAGATTATCAGAATAGAATGGTTATAAAATAATTCATCCAGAGTAGACGAATGTGCAAAGACACTATGATAGCCAAATAAAGATAGATTATCTGGATCAACAATAGCATAAGCAAGGTAAGCCACATTCAAACAACATAGAGCTTACCTCACTTGTGCTATTGTTAATCTATCGAACACAACATAACACAAACAATAACAATACCTCGGTAAAGCATAATGGATCCGTCAGAAAAACCGAGAGCCATCAGCAGCATATTGGAGTGGACAGCCAAGGCCGTTAGATGCGGGGGTTTGTGGCTTCGTTGAGACAGATGGTTCGGCCTAGGGTCCGGGTGTATAGTTCGGTATCGTAACGGTTCCCCGGAATTGTTTGGCCGATCTGCGGCCCAAATTTTAATTTCTGGCAGTCCATCAGAAAGTGCCTTGAAGAAATTAAATAAAAAACCATTATTTTTTGACAAATTATTCTTCTATTAATGAGCTCAAAGAGTTCTTCAAAAATTACTGTTTTATACACTTTTCCTCAGATATTGAGCAATTTCTTTATTATTATTTCTTATTCCCATTGTAAAAGTGTTTTTCTTTCATGAAGTTTAAGAAGCATAACTTTAACTAATCATTAAACAATACTATGAAACTAGCTAGGTTTATCTTTCCTCAATAAACAAATTAAACTTTGTATTTTACAATTTACAATCAATATTATACAGTTTTAGACTTCAATAACTATAAATAACAAATCCTAAAACTAATTTTTAACACCTGAATACTAATGAAGTTTATTTAAAATAACAACCTAAGCTTACTCTCCAAATTTTCTTCAACTACCAAAAAGAATTCATTGCTTGTCAGCAAAACTTTAATATTAACCAGAAGACTTTTGTCACCCATGTCTCGCATGTAATTAAAAAAACATTTTCAAAAATATCACTGTTCATTCAAGAGATAAATAATTAAATAGGTCAATAAACAAAATATGTGAGTATGAAAATATGGCTATATCCATACAAATTTTTCATAAACACAATTATATCTCAATAATTTTAAGTTTTTCAAAAAATATTACTTAGGAATTTTTAATGTACACTTCATAATCATTCATTTAAGAAATAAACAATAACTCTAATGTTTTACAAGGAAATTTTGGATACAACTTCTAACCCAACAACATCTTAGTAGAGCTTCGCCCCTGATGTGCTCTACAAAAAAATCCGTCCTTCCCAAAACCAAGATTCATTCACATTCTAAACAACAAAAATTAATATGAATTTGAAATATTTAAATTTAATTATCACCTTTAGGAGTTCAATCACTCTAATTATTTTTTACTATTATTTTTAAAGCTATTTAAATAATGATAAAATAACCTGGAATATTTGTTCCAAGTTGGAGTTGCTTCACTTACAGCAGCTGCAGTGATTATTCTATTCGTATGGTCAAAAGCTTTGACCAAAGTGACTGCAGAGTTATGGGCGGCGAAGGAACTGAAGTTGAACGATCTGTTCACGCAATGCAGCCATCCATTCGCATCCCCCAGATATACAATTCCTCTGCCAGACCCAACGCACATTATCTTTGTGTCCTGTGAATTAAAGTCACTTTAATATTCATTATTCATACAGCACTAGATCAAATAATATTATTCAATATATTCATACAGAATTAGATCAAATAAGACAAATAATATTATTTACATAATTTAAAGAATATGTTTTGTTTTCCGACAATTCAAAAAGCATTACAGCAACAGTGTCAATAACACAACATGATTAGGGCAATGCTTTAGAGCTATACTTGCCACATTCTCCATAGGAATTACTATTGGAGTGGACAATGTGGAAGCCTACAGCATTGGCCTGAATACATGATTGATGTATACAACATTAATTTTATTATTTAAAAATGTCAACCAAACAAAACATTTGGATATAATAGGGCATGGATCATATTTTTTAAATAATGCCTTTAAAACATTCCATCAAATCTAGTATTTTCACTAGTAACACCAGAGTATAATGTTATATGTTATGGTCTTCATTTTAATTTAAGCAAACTTTTCTGCAAAAGTATTCCTCAACAGTCTAGGGTCAGTTATAGAAACTAGTCTTTCAGACACATTTTAACAAAAAATCTTCGATGCTGCTTGAGGTCTAGAGCAAAGGTCTCAAGGTTAACCTTAAATCTCTCTATGGAATTAATGAATATATAAATAAATGGGCCTACACCCGGCGCTGCACCCGGAGGGTATTCAGCACCTACAAACCACGAAGATTATACTTCATCTAATTAACATAAAATAAGTTAAAACACATTTAAAAATAAATTACTAATGAAAGCTGATAAGCCAATTCAATCTTTAAGAGAAAAGAAATGAAATCATGAATCAGGATGTTTGCATTGTCCTTAAGAGGAAACCAGGCAACAAATCTCTCCATGGAGATGACAATAATTATAATAATTTAGCAATATCAAATAAGAGAAAAATAAATTCACCTTCACAGCATCTGCAAGCTTTCCGCCATCCACTTCATCCTTCAAGTCAAAAAAGTTGAATTTCCTTCTCTGTAAAAGTCCAAAAACTTCAATTTAAAGTGTTGGCGGGAAGAAATTTTGAATATTTTGTGCATTCAGAATGAAAGAACAAGGGAAGAAAAATGAAACAGAGGAAAAGGGAAACATAAAGGACAAATGAAACAGAGGAAAAATGAAATCGTGATTAGTAGAAATCAGATGGTTCCAGCATTCCCCTTAATTTTTAAAACCTGTCCACCTTATAGGCCTAGCCTTTAAACATGCAAATAATAGTTTACCAAAGAAGTGGCCAAGAAAGAAAGAAAGAAAAAATAATGGAAGAAAATATAAACATATACAATTATTATAATCAATATTTTCCATTCATGAAATTATTTCAATCAATTAGAAAAAATTACAGAAAACTTGTAAAGAATAAAAATTTATTTCATTACCTGCAAAACAGTCGCCATTCTTATTTTAAAAAAACTTTTGTCGAAATGTTACCATCTGAAATAATCAAAATTTAATCAGTTTCATTTGTAATTAGATGTGTAATGAAAATAAATGAAAAGCAGTTTATTTTTCACATATAAACAATTACTATATGCTAACAAAAAAACTTGAATATAAAAATATATCTGTCCACACAAATTTTTCATAAAAACTCTTATATTTCAATAATTATAAGTTAAAAAAACACTTGAGATTTTTTAATGTACACCTCATACCTGATCATTCGAGATATAAACAAAAATCTTGAATGTTGGCGAGTGGGTATGAAGACTTAAGATTAATTGTCATCAATTTGAATACCTCTCAGGCTCTCATTGGGGGAATTAAATGTGGCTGTATTCCATTAAAATCATACATGCTAGGCTTATCCCGGCTTAGAGGATACACCATATGTTGATTGCATATTCTTAGGGTACACATCACTTGATGTGGGTAGTAGATTAAGATCGGTATGTGAAACGAGGCAGAGATCGGTTGAGTTCGATAAAAGCCATTATTATTATTATGAAGCCAAAATTATTTGTATTTCCAAAAACATTTATCATAAAAATCCTTATATCTCAATAATTATAAGTTTTTTCCAAAAATATCACTGGGTAATTTTTAATGTACACTTCATAACTGTTCATTGGAGATGTGAAACATAACTGTATGTCAACAAACAAAAAACTTGAGTTTCACCTCGGGCATGCTTGACAACTATAACCAGAGATGCCTATGAAAGGAAAATTATCTGGGGTTTTGTACTTTTTCCAAAGAATAGAATTTATATGTATTTATATGTATTTATATGTTTATATATTTTATTTATATATTTATATGTATTTATATGAACATTGAAGGGATTTATACTTTACATTTGGATTAGTGCGGCAGAAAGGAAAGGTTTTGTGTTCATTAATAAACAACATTCAAGACACTATTCCTCAAAATCATCAAAGAGTAGGTTTCCAATTTCAAATATCTAAAAGAAAACAGTTGAGGTGATGGTGATATGCAGTTACCAATCAGAAGAGAACTGTGATTTCCAACAATGTGGCATTCGACACACAAGCTGGCATTTATCTTAAGTCGGTCTTCGTACCCACTCGGCCATCATTCAAGTTTTTTCTTTATATCTCGAATGAACAGTTAAGAGGTGTGAATTAAAAAATCTCAAATATTTTTTTTCAACTTATAATTATTGAGATTTAAGGGTTTTTATGAAACATTTGTGTGGACAGACATATTTTTATATTTAAGTTTCTTCCATGATTTTGAAGAATTTATCCACTAATCCACAAACCTTATAAAGAAAATGGGATCTTATAAAAACCCAAAGTGGGGGGAAAAACCCCATAGACCAATCCATGAAACAAAGGTGGCTTCACTTCCCCATTAGTGGAGTGGGGGGCAAGCAGCCTGGATTTTTAGGCACAGACCAGGGCATTACTATTTTAGGACTTCTTGAACTATGGCCTATTGGCTCTCGAGGGAGCACAATTTCAAAACTCCAAGGAAGAGTTTTTAATTAATATCATTATTATTAAAATTGTAAATCATTTGTTAAACATATTATTAACACTTTTTAATGCTATTTTAAATACCATTAATATTAAATAATAAGGTTTGAAACATTCTTTTAAATTAAAAATTAACTTTTGCCACAAGCAGTTTTCTTAAGTTAATGATTTCTTAAACAGCTTGAACAAAATAGTAATGCCCTGGGCATGCGAGATGTTTATTCATAACTTTTTTAGTGTATTTCAATGAAATTGAGAGATGTTGCGTTCATTACATTCTCTTGCGTGCAAGAGGATGAAATTTTCTACTCCTTTTTAGGGGCAAGTTTAGCAAATTAAAACTTCATTTCTGCCAACTTTCATTTTCATCTTAGTTAAAAGCACATCAAAAGCTTTAGAAAAAACACAGGCATTTATACAGTTTCACCTCTGGTTTTGTCTTTTGGCAACATCTAAGGAAAAAGGTAAGATATGTAGGGTATTTTATGTAAATTTTGAATCCTTGGTCCATTTTTGCCAAGAAAAGTGAACATTATAGATCCTCACCTAACATAACCTAACCTGACTTTGCTCCTCAAATGGCTTCTATTTGGCCAAAAATGCACCATTTGA